>PVLD010015049.1:0-50015 GCA_004027595.1 Dinomys branickii
AATTCATTCCTAAATTGCTCTTGTAACGTTTCCATTTGTTTCCTATTTTCTTCTAGTCTTTTGTCTATTTCTTCTCTATGTGCCTGGAACATTTCCTCCATCATTGTTTTCAGCTCGTTTTTTTTCTGAGAAATCATTGTGGGTATGTGGCTTATTTCTGCTTTAAGCTCTTTTATGGCCTGCTGGAGATGTTTCATTTCCGATGCAATCATTTCATAACTTGCAGGTATGTGGCTTCCTGGTTCCCCTGTATCCTCACATTCAAAACTTGTTCTGGGTGGGGTTGAGTTTTGAGACTGCGTTTTGTTCCTCTGTTTTCCCATTTTTGGGTATCAGATTCAAAATGTGGAGCTATAAATTCCCCAGGCAGTTCAGCAGGCAAAGGTCTGCTGCAAAGGCTGCTCCAATGGTTACTTCTCTTTGGGAGAATGTCCCTTAAGCTGTCTGCTGAGATTTCCACTTCTACTCCCTACCCCGAGACCTGGCTGGGGTTTATAAACAGCTTGCCGCTCCAGGGGTCTTGCAGACAGGCCACTCAGGTGTTCCTCCCTGGGTGGAGCTCCTTCCCCCCTCACAAATCCTGTCCAGGCACCTAGCTAGCTCTTCCTACCCGGGAGATCCCACAGTCCTTAAAGCTGCTTTGATGTCACTCGCTGGGCAGAGCTTCTTCCCGACTCAGGAAAAACCGGTTAGAGCGTCCACTCAACTCACCCTGGGATCATGCAGACAGGAATGCCGTTCAGATGTATCTCCCTGGATCGAGGTTTTTCCCGACTCAGAAATCCCGCCGATCGCAGCTGCTCCAATTCGCGCGGCGCTGGCTGCGGGGGCGGGTCTCTGAGCGGGATCCCGGACCGCTGCCCAGATTGGCGCAATCTGTCCCAGTAGCGCATTCTCTGAGTTTCCTCTGCTCTGCTGCCTCCAACAAATCCTGGTTACAGCCACCTCCGAGCCCATTGGGTTCAGGAGCTGGAGGCGTCCATCCTGCCGCGATCGCTCTCTGGACTGTATGCAATTTGAGCCGAGCTGCAGCCCAAGTGCAGCACCAATCCCTCGGGCGCCCAGCTCTCAGGATCCGCCCACTTCTCGCTGCACGGCTTGTCCAGCCGGCCCTTTAATGCTCAGGCCGTGGAGAGCAGCCCGATCAGTTGGAAGTTTGCATCCACGGACCGGGTACCCGCGCGCAAAGGATCGGTCTCCGGGAGAGATTCCCTCTGCCGCTCACCTGGTCACCATCTTCCCAGAAGTCGAGCATATTTCTTTAAGTAACCAGTTTTGTGACCTAAGTCAATGACCTCAAATCTGTTTCTTCATTTGTTAAAGAGAAAGATGGCATGTTCCTTTAATAGCTTCCAGTCTATAAATTTGGCTTATTTCTAAGCCAGGGTGCCATGAAAGGAGTAAAGGGAACCTCAGCCCAAAGCGCTGTCCATCTCAGCCTTAGCAGCAAAGGGAGCCTGGTGGGAAGGGGCGGGAGTGCTGCTGGGATGCACTGAGATGGACCTGTGGAATGGAGCACAGCCAGGCAATGCAAATTTCTCCAGAATCTGGTCATTCCTTTACCTCATTCATATCCACAAATCCTAAACTACTGGTTGTTTAAATTCTTTTAACTGTTCATTTACCAAATTTTACATACTTTGGGAAAACTTTGTAGACAAAGTGCATACTTTACATATAGAGAAAATAGTGCAAATCATAGGTACATAGATTAATGAATTTCCAAGGGTGTTTTAGGAGTTCTGTGCCAGTAAGTATTAAAATACAACCTGCATTTCACAACATCACATCTCTTTCTAGTCTTTTGTCTATTTTGGTGGTGGGAGTGGTCTTTTTTCTTGCAGGAAGTTTTTATGGGCGTTTTGTTTTTAAATGAACTAGAAGACTATGAGTCCTTTTGCCAGATACATGTATTGAAAGCATCTTCTCCAACTCTGTGCATTGTCTTTTGATGAAAAATCTTGAAAATCATTTAGTTTCCTTTTATCAAAACTTTCATTTTATGGGTAAAGGTTCTTGTATTCCATTTAAGAAATCTCTGTCCACTGCAAGTTCATGATGATGTTCTCTTTGTTTTCTAAAATCTTTGTGTTGCTTTTCATATTTAGATGTACAATCCTCTAGAAAAGACTTCTGTGTACAGAAAGAAGTTCAGAAATATTTTCTCTCTATGGATATAAAATTAACCTAGCACTACTAACTGAAAAGGGCTTTCTTTCTTCACCAGAAAGAACCCAACATCTATTTCTGGAACCCAATCCACTATCTCTGGACCTTTATGCCCTCCTTTGCGCAGTTTGGCTATCTTTGCATTTACAATCACTCAAAAGGTTTTGTTATGGTGGTTCAGACATAAAAGTTGTCATTTAAACCATTTTAAGGGTACAGTTCAGTGACATTATTTACTTACACAGTGGTGTGCCAACATCACAGTCTAGTTTTTAAATTTTTTATGGACTCAAACAGAAACTCTTCATAAGCAACAACTCCCCATTTTCCACTATCACTACCTGCCTGGCAACCTCTAATCTGTTTTCCAGTTCTGTGAATTTGTCTATTCTATGCCCCAAGTAAACTCTATTTTTTAAAAATTGGGTTATATTTTTGTTACTAACATATAGAAAGGCAAGTAATTTTGTACACCAGCCTTGTATTAACCAATGATTTAATTCAAATATGTTGACCGCTGTTTCTAAGTGTACTGTCATGACAGTAGTTTTAGTTTCCTTTTCAATCCTGATGCCTTTTCTTTCTTTCGCCATGTAACCTCCACAGTGTTGCACATAGATGATGCATCTATGTTGCACACAGATGATGATGGTAGGTCCTGTCTCATTTCTGACCTCAGGAGGAAACTACTGTTGTAATACTTGCCTATGTTTTAAAACAGATTAGCATGTTATGAAAGTTGCTTTCTACTCCTGGCTTGCTAATAATTAAAAAGAGTTGACTTTTATCAAATGTTCATTTTACATCTCATCGAATTTTCAACTTGTTTCATTTTACTGTAGTGAATTACCTTTTATCCAATTTAAACTAACACTGAAGAGACAAAACAAATATTGTCACTTCAGTCAGATATGGCAGAGTTGCTGGCATTTCAGGATGGAGAATTTAAAACAATATGGTGAATACACTGAGGACTTTAACAGAATAAACAGACAGCACACAAGAATAGGTGGGTGACATAAGCAGAGTGATGGAAATGCTAAGAAAAAAATCAAGAATTTGTTCTAAGAATTTAAAGAAAAACTTATAATGAATGTGAAGAATGCCTTTAGCAGGTTTATCAGTAGACTGGACACACCTGAGGGAATGAGTGGGCTGGGTAAGTATCAACAGAACATTCCCACACTGAAGTATAAAGAGCAAAAAGAATTTACAAGAACAGAATATCCAAAGCCAGAAATGTAGTCCTTGGGTCAGCTCAGCCTGTTGTAACAGAAATACCATAGACTGAAGATCTGAAACCACAGAAAATTACATTGGTTGCGGTTCTGGAGGACGGGCAGTCCAAGATGAGAGTGCCCAGAGTCGACATCTGGTCAGGTCCACTTCCCGGTTTGTGGACTGCTGTCTGATTTGTTAGTTTCCTTTTTTTGGTACCAGGGATCAAACTCAGGACCTTGCACTTGGCAGGCAGGCGCTTGTACCGCTGAGCTATATCCCCAGCCTGACTTAGTTTCTTCACACGGTCTTTCCTCTTGGGCTCTCAGAAGGCAGACCTTTCTCTCTCTTTCTGCCCTTCTTACATGGCCATGAGTTCCACTGTGGAGACCCCACACTCAACCACCTATTTTAACCCTGAACATCTCCCAAAGCCCCACCTTCAATACTCTTGCATTATGGGTTAAGATTTCACCAAAGTCAGGGGGGGCGGGGCAGGGAGGGTATGTTCAGCACAGGACATACCCATGACTCAGTTTTAATTTTTCCTTTTTCTGAGCATTTAAAAACTATGGAAGATATGATAAATAATACAGTGAATACTTAAATTTTTAAAACTTTCTTACAATAAAAGACACAGTGCCTTCAATTTCCCTAAAAACATTATCTCTCATTTCACTTCAAACACATGATTCCATTGTTCTTGCCACTTCATGAAGCAGTTCTGCAAATCCTCTTCTGTGAGTCTCTTTTGTCAGTGAGGTATGATACAATATAAGGTGAGCGCTGCTGCTGAGCGACATCCAACAGCAAGGCGGGCTGGTGAAAACACGAGGCTGTGTCCTCGCGCACCTTACTCACTGGGTTTGACACCATGCGACTCCTGGATCTTCCTTAAAGTCAAAATGACCACGAAAGATAAACAGTTTGAATTAGTTCAGGACACCAAGGCAGCCATGACAAACAATGCAACTAAAGACATTCACAAAAGAAGACTTCAAACTGCTTCAGCAAGTGGCAATGAGTGTGTTTAGATATTCGTAGCAAGGTGTCTTTTATGTCATACATTTTTAAATTATAATCATTCACTGTATTTTTTTTTATCACACCTCCTACCTTTGCCTGGGTACCCAGAGGAGCAGGTACTCAGAATACAGCATCCATGTGGGTTTTGGACCAGTTCCCAAACCATAATATCTGTGCCCTGTGAGGTGTCTTTGCTCCTCAGCCTTCCTTGTGAGTTTTGTTGATGGTACCAGCGGTGACCACAGCATTGGCAGTTCTGGAGTGTCAGTCCTGCCAGGCATGCAGCAAGCACTTGGCCTGTTTGATGTCATGGTTTAGGTAGTAAACGTCCCCCCAAAGCTTATGTCTTGAAAGCTTGCTTCCCAACATGGTTGTGTCCAGAGATGGGCTTTGTGGCGTTGGTAGGATCATGAAGGTTCCAACCTCATGAATGGAGTGACCCATTGATGATTTCCTTGCTCAATGGGCCTGTGAGGGCAGAACATTATAAAAGCAAGCTCACTGTTTCCAGGCTGCCACAAGGGGAGCAGCTTTCTCCCACCACCTGCTCCCCACCATGACCTGCAGCTTGGACACAGGCCTGAAATAATGGAACACACTGGCCAAGGAGTGAACCTACAAGCCATAAGCCAAAACAAGCCTCTCTTACTTTAGGTGGATTTTTCTCAGGCATTTTATCACAGTGACTGCTGCCGTCTAACTTCCCTCTGGTTCCCAGGATGTCTGGCTGACTGCTCATTCCTATTGAGAACTCAGAGCTGCTGAAGAGCTCGTACCTATGTCAGGCCTCTCAGAGGGACTTCCTCTACCACTGCTCTACAGAAGGAGAAAGCACTGTGGAAAGGCCAGGGAACTCAGCCTCAGAGCCGAGTGACTTCTAAGCCACTCTGTACGCATGCGACTTTCCTGCCTCCCAGTACACTCTGGACCCAGGTTGGGGAGTTCTGGCCAGGAGCATCTAACAGACCAATGACAAGGGCAACGAGGCAAGGTCAGGATCACACACAAAGTCTTCATTTCTTGCCTGCAGGGAGCTCAGAGCCTTGTCCCTCCAGAAGCACTTGCCATCATTTGTTGCTGGGGTGTCCTTGATGGGTCTCTGACAGAAGCCACTTTTCCATGGCCACAACTGTATTAGGGTATTATAAGCAATACAAAGATTATTTAAAGTACACAAAAGGATCTGCATAGGTTGTATGCAGGCATTGTGTGTGATTTTATGTAAGGGACTTGAGCATCTGCAGATTTTACTACCTGAGGGGGCCCTGCACTACTGAGGTAAGGCTGTATGGCTCACACCAGGCAAGCTTCACAGCTCCAAGCTTTTACCTTCACTGTTCTCTCTGCCAGCAATGCTGTGGTTTGCCCTTGCTGAGCTCGTACATGTTGAATGTTAGGGATACTGTATAGTCAAATATCCCTTCCACTGCAGTGTCTTCCCTAGTGTCCTAAGCCAGATTTAGCCATGTTCTCTCTCCCATAGCTTCAGTACATTTTTATACCCTATGTCAAGCATGAGTGAAATGGTATCTTTAAACATCTATCTCACACAGCCAGGCTGAGGGTGCTACCCATACCTAAGGAGAGGAGGCAGAAGGGAAGGGACAGTCTTAAGCTCAGAACTCAGGATGCAAATGCTCAGGAATATAGGGACACTCAGTAAGTGTGGGCATTGTATGATGCTTCTGTCCAACATCCAAAGGATGATATTTCATGTAACTTATAAAAGAAAGTCAACATATCTCAAGTATGCAATTAAAAAATTGTCAAAGTATTGAAAAGTTAAGACACTGAAAGCTGAGTCACAGATGACTAAATTCTATGCAAAAAACATCCTCCAGATACATAGTGGAATTAGATGCTCCCTTGTGAAACTCCTGCTTGACACCACTTCACACATGGATCCAACACTGCAATGTATATGAGTAAAGAACATCTACTCTGAAAAAACAGAGGATTTTGAATGATGTTTTCAATGTCCCCTACATGGTGAGCAGTGTCTTGGATAGACAAAAAAATTAAAATAAAAATTAGAAAACTGCTGTGGATACAGGCATTTTACTTTCCTAAATATCAGGCCTTTTACCGGACCATACCTAATATTCTCCAAAAGTCTGCACTGGGCATCACTCCACAGTAATTTATTAAGAAGCAAACAAGAGAACCTGAATTGTGGAGGTGCTTCCTTCATGGAAAAGAGAAGCAGTGGGATTTGTTTTTCTTTTTAAAAAATTATTGTGCTTGATAGATTTTATTTCAAAATTGCCACTGGCCCTGGATGAGTTTTATAAATGGTGCAAATAATTACAATGAACTTGAAAAACAAGTAGCAGTAGTGCTTTGTTTTGTGAGCCACCCACAACCAAAAGGTCACAGGAACCAAAAGGATGGGGTTCCACACAGAAGACCGGACTTTCCTGAAGTGCCGACCTTAAAGTCACCGGTCAGTACATAACATGTGAACAATGCTCTGAAACTGGTTAGGACACAAAGCTGTAGCCAGTGCTGTGAAGATGGAAGTGGACATTCTGGCTATGCTTACAACTTAGTAGCTAAAACTTACAATGACGGTATCTGACCCTTCCCCCCATATCAATCAATGTGGTCTGCTCAAATATGTCTAAGAGTTTCTGGCAGTCTGTGCGCATAGGCAGTTTTATCGATCTCAGGGAGAGGCAGTAGTTCAAAGCTAATCTGAACTTCTAGGTTTCTTTTGGAGAGATGCAAACAGATATTGACATGATTGTTGGGGATTAACATAATAGCCCCCTTCCTACTTATACAGTAGCCTGATCAGCTCCCTTCTTACCCCTAGAGCAGTGATAGCATGCTCCAGCAGGCTGTTTGTATGATTGGAAGCTCTAAAAGGTTTGGCATTACTTCTCTAGGGCCTTCCGCCCCAGTGCCATGGGAACTGGGTCTGACAAAGCAAGGAAGTAACATGCAGAGCCTGGGAACCAATTGCCCATGACTGTAAAACTACAGATAAAAAAAGGAGCACTTGTGCCACGAATCCCTCTCAAAACACCCCCTTTCACTTCGAGCACATTTATCCCATCGTCTTTGCCATGTGGTGACCCGCTCTGGAGGTCCTCTTTTGTGAATGTCATTAGGGGGTATGATTAAAAAAGATACAATGAACGCTGCTGCCAAGTGCTGCCCAATAAAAGACAGGCTTATAAAAACATGACAGTGTGTCCTCTTCTATCTTATTCACCAGATCTGGCACCTCGCCACTTCTGGTTCTTCCCAAAGTCAAAATGACCAGGAAGACAAATGTTTTGAATTGAATCAGGGCATTGAGGCAGCCATGACAATGCAATGAAAGATACTAAAAAAAAATAGGACTTTAAGAACTGCATCAGAAAGTGACAAGAATGATGGAATAAGAGTGTCTGACACAGGGATAGTATTTTGAGATTAGTGCTAATGTGTCCTTTACTGTAACAGTTTATTTTATTTTATTTTATTTATTTTTTATTTTTTGTGGTACCGGGGATCGAACTCAGGACCTTGCACTTGCCAGGCAAGCGCTTATTCAACTGAGCTATATCCCCAGCCCTATTTCTTTTATTTTAAACATTCAACATGTTTCAATCACACTTTGCACAGTGTCGTTAATCCTTGATCACTGTGCAGAGCTATTCAGAAGAGGAAAAGTAGTCATGGGCTCTCTGCTCATCCCAACGTAGCCATTGTGAGCACTGTTTTATTGGGATTCCTCCTCACCCTACTTCATTCATAAACGTACTGAAAGAACACAGAGGTGTACAAGGTGAAACAAAACAAGGCAGGAAAATCTCTCTACTGCATGAAGTCATGCAAGTTTCTGTAAGCCCACTTCTGTAATTAAAAATGCTCTGTGTCTGAAAAGGTATAAAAACAATATTGGGATGCTAAAATTTTTCCAGTGTTGAATAATATCATACAAAATATAGGCATCTTAGTTTTATTATCTAGAAAGAATTGCTTATTGCATTTTTGGCAATAAGTATCATAACTTAAAATAATATATTTGTGCCTTTACTACTTGATTTATCAATTTCAGAGCACAGCTAACAACTCCCTGCTAGCTCATTTTTATCCAAGAACCTAGCAATTTTGTTAATTCAGTTGTTTCCCCCTCTCCTCCCCTCCCCTCCCCTCCCCTCTCCTCCCCTTCCTCTCCTTTCTCTGTCTTTCCATCTCTCTCTGTCTCCCCCCGCTGTTCTGAGACAAGATTTTGCTACGGTGCCCAGGCTTCCTTCAAATTCATAGGCTCAAGCTACCTTCCCCTCTGAGTTCCTAAGTAGCTGGGACTACAGGTGTATGCCCCTGTACCCCGACAAGTGTCTATTTTTGATATATAACATTTAGTAAAGGTCAGTTAGCTTTTTTCAAAACAAAGGGACAACTGCATTTATAGGTATTCCACATTCTGTGGTCCAGAGCCCTCACCACTCACTGGTTTAAACTGACTCCAGTGGGAGTTAGTTTACCCCACAGCTATTTTTATTAACCAGTACTTTTGGCAGCAGCTTGGAGAAGTTAGTACTCAAGCTTCTTCCAGAAGCTGAGGGCAGAGCCAGAAGCTGTGGGTGGGTAAAGGGTTGACTTAAGTGGGAAAAAGTGCACCAGCAACTCTTGCAGCACAGGCAGGCTGAGGCCTAGAGCTTCTACATCCAGAAGAGTTGGGTTAAGTCCAGAGACCCGAGGCTGTGTGTCCCTTGTGTTAGTTATAACCAATATAATCTTGCTGGTCTTTTCTTATGCATTGTGTTTTTGTTTTATACATGTGGTTCTTTTCTTGAATATTATTAAAGCTGTTTAGTAAAACATGTTAGTCTTCTGTCTTATCTGATTGGTTTGCTGAAGGTTTCCTAGGGACTCAGTTCTGTTTATTTTAGCCCTTCATTTATTGGAGCCCAGCCATGTGAGACTGAGGTACTTTTCTTATAATTATAGAATTTTATAACAACAATAAAAAGCACTTTACAATATTTCTAACAGCCAGACATTATTATAACTGCCTTTTAATATCAACTCCTCTAATTGTCACATGAACTAAAGATCTTGGTCCTAAATTTTCCTCTTTTTTTCTTTGCTTTATGGTGCTGAAGGTGAAACCCAAGAACTCCTGTATGCTAGGCAAGCCTCCTGCATCTACTCACCTGTTCATGCGCCACTTTGGAACTCTTTTAGCCAGACCCCTTACAATTTTCACAAAACTTAAGTCACAGTGGATCACAGACCTAATCATAAAACACAAAACTATAGAACTTGTGAAGATTATAGAAATCTAGGTGACTTTGTGTTTGGCAATAACTTTTTAGAGTATATCACTAAAAGAGCCATGAAAACAGAATTGATAAGCTAGACTGCATTAAAATTAAAATGTGCAGCTCTGCAAAGGATATTGGCAAGAGACTGAAAAAAAGTTACAAACTAGGAGAAAATATTCATAAAAGATATATCTATGAAAGAACAACCCGCTCTTACAATTCAACAATGAAAAGCTTTAAATCCAAATAAAATAAGCTACAGACATATGAAAGATATACAGATGGCAAGTAAAAATACCATGTCATTAGAAAAATACAAATTAAAACAGCAATAAAATACCACTACACATCTATTAGAATAGCCCAAACCCACAATACTAACAACACCAATTGTTGGTGAGGCTGTGGGACAACAGGAACTCACATTCATGTTGTCAGGAAAATGGTGTAGCCACTTTAGGAGACACTTTGGCAGACTGTTGTAACACTAAATATACTTTTATCCATCATAAGATCCAGCAGTCACTCCCTTGGTATTTACTCAAGTGAGTAGAAAATTAAGGTCTACAACACACATACTAGGAACATAAGACTGGGTCCGGTGGGCTCATCCCTTACTTTTCTAATGTAAATTTGTACTTTAGTTTAAGTAGCCAGCTGTACATCTCAGTACGTTTCCCTGAGGAATACAAGAAGCAATCAATGTGTTTACCCACTTGGTATGATGAGTGGTAAGTGGTATGCACATGTGCAAAAGTGGCAAAACAGGATTTTTATCTGCCTTATGCTTTATATAACTTTATTTTGCATCTATTTACCTGAGCATCAGAGAGGATCAAATAGACCCACACCATGCCAGGATTCGTGAAAAAAAAGTTTTCTTTTGATTTTTCTGGTAAATTTAGCCCCATTCAGTACAATGGCACATGAAAATCCAGATTTGCAAAGTTTTGGAGGAGGTCAAAGGTGAATCATCAGATTACTTATGCATGGGTGACAAAGATGCTCCATTATGGTAAAATACATGCTTTCATAACAGAAGGTGGTGTGGGTGTATTATGATGACAGTAATACTAATGATGATGATGAGGAGGAGGAGGATGACTTTGACATTGCCCACGTGAGCCAAAGTTTCTGTGACAGTGAAATGGAGCAAGAATCAACTGATACAGATACACAGAATGCAGACCTCCTTGTTTTTCTTTTTTCAGATAATAAAGAAAACAGCAATATGAGTACATATTTGACTAATACAAGTGTTGCAAATGGCCATGCAACTAAATGGAGTGATCCAATGTTAGGACTAGGTCTGAAAATATAGTGAGGGTGTTAAGGAGGGAGTGAAAGGTATTGGATAGAACGTCAGCACTGGCATTCAGTGTTGGAAATTATAACAGACGAAATGCTACAAGTTGCTGTGAAATACACAAAGGCTGAAATGCAAGTACATTGTTCTGTATGCACCTATCGCCATATTTTAAAATGTATTTATTTTGACACCTCGCCAACTGAACTGAAAACATTCATAGGTCTGCTGTACTTAGCAGGGATTTTTCATGGTGATCGTAGGAATGTAAAAAAACATCGAAAATTGATGAATCAAAAGATGGCATAAAAATGTATGCCCTTATAGATGCAAAGACTTATTACACTTTCAATTCAGACATTTATCCTGGAACTCAGCCATCACGTCCTTATTTATATAGCAATAAACCAAATGATTTTGTGAACAGATTTGTTGCTCACATCTCCCAAACTAATTGGAATGTGACATTTGAAAATTGGTTTCCCAGTTTCCAATTGATGTTACATTTGCTAACAGAGCACAAGTTGACCAGTACACAAACTGTACATAGGAACAAAGCAGAAATTCCAAATGAAATGTTGCAGCTCCACAACCGATAATTGTATAGCACAGTCTCTGGATTTCAGAAGGGTATAACATTGGTGTCATATATGACAAAGAAAAACAAACTGGTACTACTGATGTCAACGTTTCATCATGATGAAAATGTTGATAGGGGCAACAAAACCGAAAGTGGAGTAGATGCTGATGAGTTATGCAGCAACTAGAAACACAAAGCATCGGCCAACGGTTGCATTTACTTGATCCTAAATGTACGTGGCATAAAAAGTTTGATAGGGGCTGGGGATATAGCTCAGTGGAATAAGTGCTTGCCTTGCAAGCGCAGGGTCCTGAGTTCGATCCCCAGTACCGCAAAAAAAAAAAAAAAAGAAAGTGATAGAGTTGAAGTTTGGGCTGGGAACATAGCTCAGTGGAATAAGTGCTTGCCTGGCAAGTGCAAGGTCCTGAGTTCGATCCCCGGTACCACAAAAAAAAAAAAAGTTTGATAGTTTACAAAGAAAATAACAGGTGTAAAATATCATGGAGAAATTTTCCTGGAGGATTTGGACTGAAGGCCATAAGGTATCATTTACAGCAGAGAAAAAACAAAATGCTACCGCCCAGGGAACTATGCAAAAACAACTGTGGAACACACTGCTGAACTGACAGGCACAGAATCACCAAGACCTACTACAACAACAGGAAAACATAAAAGATATCAACTGTGTCCAAGAAGAAAGTACACGAAAACAAAACATAAATGTTATCAGTGTGATACTTGTGTACAGAACATGCAGTAGTCATGTGTGAAGACTGCCTTGGGTGTGACAGTTGAAATAAAGCTTATTTATGTGGTAGACTACTGTTTGTATTTACATTGTAGGTCACATAGGTTAAGGTTTTGTGAGCAAGTAAACAGCTAATGTGAAAATGCTGATGCCTATTTTAAGCACTCATTGCATATTTGATATTTTGTTTATTGATATCTTATTTCCCTGCTAAATACACATTATACAACATAATAGAAAGTTCTTGACAAAACAGGAAAAGAGGTGACAAGAATTGCCTGCCACATAGGAAAGGACTATATCTCCCGCCTTAGGAATTTATTTCTGATGTTATCTTTTAGGTTTTGTAAGCAAGTACACAGCTGATGTGAAAGTTTTGGTGTTTATTCTAAATGTACAATACATATTAAGAATTTAATACTTCATTTATTGATATTTTATGTTCTTGTTAACTTCACACTGTACAATAGAACACAAACCTCTTGACAAAACAGCAAGGCCACTGAGATGACAAGTATGTCCTACAAAAAATCCAGGAAAGCAAAACACATGCACCATCAGTGTAAGCGACATGCGTGTATGGAACATGCCATTGTCATTTGTGCCTTAATTGAAGTAAAGATTATTCCTCTGTAAAGCGCTATTGGTATTTTCATTGTAGTTCATGTAAGACTTTATTTTTGTTGTTCTTTTTTAGACTTAGTACACCAAAAAGCAGTTAATGTTGAAAATTTTGATGCTTTTATAAACAATAAATATTAATAATTCAATACTTTATTTTTGTAATTTTTTCCTGTTAAGTACTTGTTGTTAAAATTCATAAAATTAAAATCAATAATTCATCAACAGAAATATTCTAAAGAATAAACATGGGTCTGAGAGACCCATGTGTCTGTGCCTGGATGATAAAACTAGTGTTATGCCCCAAAGGCAATATACTGTGATTAAACTGAATGAAAGTAAAAAATAACAGTGATTGCCAAGGATTGAGGGGAAAGATGAATAGGTGAAACACAGAATTTTTACATCAATGGGACTATTCTTGGATTCTTGGATTCTTGTCTTCATACATTTGCCCAGATGTGTACAGTATATGGTACCAAGAGTGAACCCTATGGACTTTAACTGTCTATTGATACTGGCTCATCCAGTGTAGAAAATTCTGTAGCTAACATGAGATGTTAACAGTGGGGGTGGTGAAGAGACATACCAAATATATGGGAACTCTGTACAGCTTTCCTATAAACCTAGAACTCCTCTAAAAATAATCTACTAATTTAACAGAATAGACCTAGTTCTATAGCTTACTTCTTACTCCAAAATATAGTCCAACTGTGTTAAAAATAAATATTTAAAAGTGAAATGTACATTAATAAATATGATAAATTTTCATACATGAAGATTTTACAGGTTTCTGAAACAATGTGCCAAAAGAAATAATTTAGTCAATGTATAAGTAAAAACATGTTCAATCACAAATAATTAAAGAAATGCAAGATGAAATAAAGAGCTCTATTTCACCTATAAAATTTGCAGATATTGAAAATAATGTCAATATCTACTATAAGCTAGGTTATGGGAAAATGGACCATAAACTGGGGTGAACTGGAGGAAAATTTGACAGTAAATATAAAAATTCTAAAAATGGTCCATTTCTTCTGACTCAGCGTTTCACTTCACTTCTAAATTATGTGTGGACAAGCAGATACATTTCTATGTTACAGTACATTCACACTGTGTGAGCCACGCAGTTACCAAATGCAATACACTCTTTCCATCTAGGAATATATAAGCTGAAACACTGCAACAGGCAACAAACCACTGTAACTTTTCAAGGCATAAGTGTGCATGTGTGTGCCTGTCTGTGTATGTTTATTTGCAGTGTAAAAGCCTGGAGGGACTTACACTGAAATGTTAAAAGTTCCTGGGTAGAGGTTTCCAGGTTTCAGGATTTTCTGATGACTGTAGTATGTATTTTTCCTCTTACTAGGATATTCTTTCATTTATTCATTTCTTAATTTTGTATACTGAACATCTATTATTGCAGAAAAATAAAGTTTTCCCTTCCCGACCCCCTCCACCCTCAAATCCTTTGGCTGCAGTGAAGAAGAATCAGGGTGTCACAGGCCTGGGAAGCTGAGCTTGGCAGGGACAGGAGGGGCGAGCAGGGCCCCAGCCATTGCTGGCCTTCGGTCCGGAGGAGCCCGAGGAAGGGCCTCCCGGCCTTGCCTCCTTCCTGTGTTTGGGAGGAACGCTGGTGGTGCTTGGGGCCACTGAGAGACCGCTGTGGCCAGCGTGGCTTCACAGGCCTCCCACCCTAGAACCCCAGCCTAGATCTGGCTCCCCAGGACCCAGCTTCGAGCCCCTCCTCTCTGGCCCCTGCTGCAGAAACAGCCCCTGGAGGCCAGCTGTTCTGCGGTAGTCCTGGCACCCGAAGAGGAACGCAGCTTTAGCGGAGGAGCGAAGGTGCCTGGGCATTCAGCCACAAGGCCTCCCACTCCCCTCTGCCCTCGGGAGGCCCCGGAGCCGACCCCTCTCTAGCAATCAGTCTGTTTGTCCTGGCACCTGGAAGGGAGGGCGCCTTGTCCCTCGCTGAGCCAGCGCCCCTTGGGGTCATGCTTTACCCACGGTCACCGCTCCACCTGGGCAGAGGAGACAAATGAAGGCACAGTGGTCAGGCCCCTGAGCCTGTGGACTTCGCTTCGGCCCTGGGTGAATCGTACCATCTCCGGCCCTCAGTTTCCTTGTGTTTATAAGGGATGCCGCAGGGTTGCCTCCCCATCACTGCTCAAGAGAAAACGCTAGTGGGAATGTCAGCGCGCACCTTCACTGAGAGCCAGCCGCCATCTCTCGCAATTCTCAAGCGACCCTGTGAGATCAACACTATAAACTTGCACCCGTCCCAATTACACGGACAAGAAATCAGGATTCGGAGCTGAAGATACTTGCCCTGGAGCAAGGAGAGGTGGGGAAGTAGGGAGAAAGAAAGCCATCAGTTGCTAGAACTCAGGCCTCTTAACCCCGTGATCGCTTGTGAAGTTGTTCCCGCCTTGTAGGAGGGGAGATCCTTCGCGCTTAGATGGCAAAGAGGGGTCTGGGAAAATCCTGCCCCGACCCCCACCCCCGCCTGCGACCCGGCAGGCTAGCTTTCAGCAGCGGGACCAGGAAACTGGGAAACGAGTTGCAAGACCCGGGTGGGCCTCCTCCCACACGGCGGGGACTGTGGTGGGGCGCCGGGGAAGGAGAGCTCCGGATGCCTGCCCAGCCCCAGAGCAGCTGGGGGGCGACCTCTCCAATCACCGGGAGGCCAGGCCCCCACAGTGACCAATCAGTGGGGACTTTCCCAGTCCTGAGAATGGAGTGAGGAGCTTTGCGAAGTAAGCGGACCGCATGGGGCAGCCTGTCCTTCTGCCGCGGGCAGCCCCCTTCCCTGTGCGCAGGTCCCTCTGGCCCCGAGTCAGGTTTCTCTTCTGTAAACTGGGCCACTAACACCCACACCACACAACGGTGCAGGCTCAGCCCAGGGCCCCACTGGCCCGACGCGATCCTCTCCCTGCCCAGTCCTGGTGTCTGGGTCGTTTAACCCGAGCCCAGGGCCAGGCTGAGGCTCCACTGCTCCAGGAACCCTGGACCCGGACTCTAAGCCCAGCGCCCCGCGGCGAGGCTGGTGGCTTCGCTTGGAGCCCTGGCCGTGGGCATAGGGTCGTACTCGGGCAGCCTTGCTCCTGAAGGTGTCCGGCTGCTGGGGCGCCTCGGAACTCACCAGGTATCGGAGCGGCAGATGGTGAAGGCGAACTGAATCTCTGTGGGTTGCACTCCTGGGTCTGGAGGAGGCGCAGAACAGTTCTGGGCAACAACAAGGTGGAACCCGCCCTCCGGAGAGCGCGGGCCACTGCCGGGCCAGTGCCCGCAGGGGAGGGGCGCAGGGCGGTGCGAGTGACACTGGATGGGGGGTGGGGAAGGTAGCCCTGGCTGCTTAGTCGCGGCTGGGCACTTCGCCCACCCTCTTCGGCAGCCCTGCATGCATTGTGACTGAGCTAGTGCACTTGCTGTGGTGCCTTCAAGAACATCCAGGCCAGAGCTGGCAGAGTAGCCCCGGGGCAGAGCCCTTGCCTGTCGTGCAAGAAGCCCTGAATTCACCTTCCACAAACGTCGGGGTTGGGGACAGCGGGTGGAAGGTACTGAGACCACTCAGGGTTTTGGAATAGTGCCGATAACTCTGAATATCTGGAAATTTTCATTCACCTGTCGTCTAAGAGCAATTTCTGGTAGTCCTGGGTTTCTGCCTGTACAGTGCCCTTCCCACCTCTCTACAGAGGTTTTCCTCTAAATATTATCCCTGCCCCACTCACCCTTCTACCTAGTCCAGGTGCACTGACCCCTCCCCTGGGAAATTCCATCTGTCCCCTCTGGGCCAAGGAAAGGAGAAAAGATGTGGGGAATGATAAATACACACTGGTTCTAGACTGCAAGTCTTTGTGCAAGGGACTCCGCTAACCTGGCAGGCCCTCCCTACACTCGTCTTTCCAAGCCTCACCTCTTTTAAGGGTTCTGTCCTCCTGCGCTTTAGCCACCTGGCCCTCTTTGCAGTGCATGCTGGTGGCTCCAGCCTCAGCTTGCACAGGGCAGCTCCCGAATCAGCTGTCATATCTCAAATACCGGATGCACAGCCTCAGACAAGCTGTTCCAGTCACACAATCTAAGGGTGTCCCTCAGCCACACACCTGTCACATCACCGTTTTCCTTCCTTCACAGCACTAGTTGTGTGTATGGGATATTCTCTTATTCCTTGTCTGTCTCTTCCATTAGACTGTAAGTTATTGGAGGTTGGGAAACTTATAAGATGCACTCACTCTTGTAGCCCCAATATGCTGTGCTGGCGTATAGCAGTGGTGTACATATTTTACCCATGTGCCAGCGTGGACAGCAGGATTGAAGTGACTTTTCTGTGCTGGGTCCTCTAGCCCGTCTGCAGGCACTGCCTCCTTATTCTCTCAGTGCCCAGGTCTTTCATACTACAATGTCTATGTCCCTCATATATGCTGAGCCTGACTCATGAGCTTTCTATGTGCTGCTTACCTTCCTCATAATTCATAAAATTCCTACTAAAATCCACATCTTCAGAGAAGCCTTTGCTCACTGCAGCCCCTCAAGCCCAGATCCCTCCATTCTACTGCAGAGATGCATCAGAGTTTCCTTCATGAACTCGCTCTCCAGTTTTGTCACTACTTCTGGGACCTTTTGATTTATATATCTCCCCCAATGGAGCATGAAAAAGTGTAGTACTTTGTGTGGAGAAAGTGCTCAACAACGTTTTTAGGCTAAGCAAGTGAATGCTAGAGGTCTGGAGCAGGAAAGTGGTATGATCTCAACCTTAATGCTAGAACACAGGTGGCAGAAGGACAGGTGACAGGAACCACTTAAGCAAGAGACTAGAGGCTGGACATATCAAAAAGGTGTGTCAGGAAAGTCACAGAGGAACTCATCCTCTTAGGGGCATAAAGCAGAGAGATGAGAGATGAAGTACAAAACTTCCTGCAGAAATGTAAAAGGTAAAAAATACAGCAAATGAACTGGATGATCTGACTGATGAGATTTCCAGGCAGAGTGTTGAAGGTGCCTCCTGACTTCTTGTTGCTTATACTAAATTGTGAGAGAAGAGAGATAAGCCAGAAGAACTCTGTTATATAAAAAGGAACCAGGACTTGACAGTTTTGAAAATTCTCACCTCCTCCAGATATCAAATTATGCTAACATTAACAAAGGGTTTCCAGGCAAAGATCAAACTCTGACCCAAGTCAGGAAAAGACGGTCTAATGATGAAGTTAGGGGTGTGTGTATAAAATATTTAAGTCCTCAAAAAGAGAAAAAGCGCAATCAGTTAAACAATAGGGCTTCTAAGAAGCTTAAAGTTGTCTTCATCAGCAGTCTCAGCAAAAGCCCAAGGGAGGAAAAGGCTAACACAAAGAGATGTGTAAGTCTGACAGCTGTCTAAAGGAATGGGCTTTAATGAGATTCACAGAAGATGCACATATTTTAAAAGTAAGTATATTGGCAAAGAGCATCAGGTTGGAGTGGAAAGAGAAGAGACTGTACAAAATGAAAAGAGACCACTGGAGTCCCCCAAATTCTACTGGCAGGAAGCGGGCTGAGAAACTGCACGGATGCAAACATGGGCTTGCTATTGTTCTTTTTCTTTTGTTCAATTCTCTTTAAAATTTAAAAAAAACATGGGCTACATTTTACAGAAAAGAAAGGACAGCTCAGAGAGTAGAACGAAGAGTCCAAAGGGTGGAACCTCGAGCATGGAGAATCACTTTCAGGCTAGAGTCAGAGTGACTCCCAATTAAGGAACTTCCAGCACCTGCACTGCAGGATTTCAGAACTGCTGTTTACTAGTGACTGCTGCCTGCCTTTCATCCTTGTGCTCTTTGAACAGGAACATCTAGCACAGATATTCTCTGCCTGTGCCACTGTTATATATTATATTGTATATTAGGCGAGTGCTGTGGGGAGGCACAATTACCTATCTCATGAATTCACAAACCTTCACACTGAAAGCATCCATTCCCTAGGATCCGTATAAGGAAGTATACACAAGGAGCATGATCCACCTCTGAACCTGGTTTAGATGCAGGGATTGTGGACACTGAGCTGGGATGGGCTTTTAGTAGATATTGGGTAGGGTAAGCATATTTTTCCATGTGAGAAAAATGTACATAATTCGTGGCAAGTAGGTGGACTATGGAAGTTTAAAACTTTTGACATTCTTCCCTTCAAGAAGTGGGGTTATTCCCTGCCTATTGAGCATGGGAGGGATGTAGTTACTTGCTTTTGACAAATTAAATATGGCAGAAGTGACAGAAAATCTGAAGCTTGAGGTCAAATAGTGCCAGCAGCCAGCTCTTCTGTGCCCAGGACTGTATGATACTCTCTGAATGACTCATACTATAACCCTCCTTTGCCAACTCAGTTTACCAAGCTTTTTTTTTTTTTTTTTTTTTTGTCTTTATGAGACAGGGTCTTGCTAGCAGTTCAGGCTGGCCTTGAGCTCACTTTGTAGCCCAGGCTGGCCTCGAACTCGCAACGATCCTCCTGCCTCAGCCTCCCAAGTGCTGGGATTACAGGCGTGCGCCACCACGCCCGGCTCTACCAGGCTTTGAATGCCCTGCCACTTATGCCTTTAGCTGAGCCCTGCTTATGCTTCAGTAGTAGTTTCTGTGTCAAACACAGATTCCACATGATAGTGTAACTGTCGATATGATATTCCCTCCCTTCCCTCTCTTCAGGGGTGAGGCAGTTTTGTTATCTTGAACTTGGAAGTTTCTGTCAGGGATGAAAAAGAGGACTCTTTGGCAAATAAAAATCAACAGATTGGCTCACTGAAAGTTTCTACAGGACCGTCAGTGGTGGCTGGGTTACCCCAGGAAAGATAATGTATCCTTGCCCAGCCCAGGGTTGTGGAGAAGGGGATCAGGGGATACTGATCAAATCCAGAGGCAGTTTAGAGGGTGAGTGTGGCTCAGGGCTGTATGGATGGTGAGCAGATAGCTGAAGAGATGGATTCTATTCCTGTTATGTAACTATGATTCAGCGTGTTTTTTGGGAACTCAGTAACTGAGTGTCTTGTGTATGCTGCAAAAGAAACATTAACTTACAGGTCTATGGCCTTTGGAAAATCAAAGAAGACAGGTCAAGGAACTGAAATTTGTTTCTTAATTTGGGGCCAGTTTGCCCTTTGCTCAGCTGCTGAGAAGCCCTGTTCAGATGTTTTTATCCAGCCTTGTGAATCACACATGGCTTCACCAGGTACCCCTCTTAGAACTTCTCCCTAGGGGGAAACTAGAATTCAGGAGAGTTTTCCTCTTTCAAAGGTCCCAATATGTGATTTTGTGTATAGGAAAAATAGAACCAAAAATAGGAGTCAGCCTCAATGTAGCTCTGTGCCTTGAACTAGAACCCACGCAAAGACTTGGAAGTACATGTATAACAATGTTTCTCACGTTAGGATCGCAAAGTTCATAACCATTCTTATACCAGGCTTCCCAGCCTCAGGGGAAGCTTGATGTCCCTATATTTTTGAGTTGTTGTTTTGGGTGTGTACCCCACTCATCCTCTCTTGAGGTATTTACGTCCTCGAGTGGAAATGAAAGTGCAGACACAGCAGAAGTTGAGAGCTATTGAGACAGAGGGCTTGGAGCAGGGTATAGAGGTACACACCTGTAATCTCAGCACTCTGGGAGGGTGAGGCAGGAGGGTCATAAGTTCAAGTCCAGACCAGACAATTTAGAGATTTAGGGAGGCCCAATCACAAAATAAAAATATAAACAGGCTTATGGATGTAGTTCAGTATGAAGGCCCTGAGTTCCGTCCCCAGTACCACAATAAATAAACAAGGAGGCCTTGGTGCACTGGGCCTCCTTGGGAAGATAAGGCCTATTGGGATTGAGATTGATATAATTAAGAAAAGATCAGACATTGCAGATAGAAAAGCTAGTAAGAACAGATGCATGGGTGTGTAGAGGTGGGGGCATGAGTTGCTTCTGAGGAGCAATGAGAACCATAATTCACCACACAGCAGAGTGGAGAATGCGGAGAGCTGGAGAGGTGAAAATGGATTTACACTATGCTCCAGTGGTGGCCAGATCTTATGATTTAAGGACCAGGACAATTTCAAAAGCGCTTTAGTAACTGATATTAGGCTCTAAGGTTTTCTATTTTGCAAAGTAAGAACTTTTTAAAACAATACATTTCATGGGATATTATTCAGCTTTAAAAGGCAAATTTTGTCTCAAGCTATGTATGAACCCTAGATTAATTGTATGAAGTAAAATTATATTATACTAAGTAAAACATATTATTTAAAACAAAACAGTCCCAAAAAGACAAAAATGGTGACTACTCATATAAAGATCCTAGAGCAGTCAGATTCACAGACAGAGAAAGTAGAATGGTGGACGCTGGAGCCTGGGAAGAGGAAACGCAGACCAGTATTAATGGCAACAGAGTTTCATTTTGGGAAGATGAAAAGTTCTAGAGATGAGTGGTGGTTATGGATGCACAACAGTGTGAATGTACCTAATGCCACACAACTGAACACTTAAAAGTGGTTAGTGTGATCTATTTTATGTGTATTATTTATCAAAAATAATAGAAGTCCATTTCCACCAGCCATCACCTTACTTTTGTCAAGAAAGACCATTTAACCTCAAAAACTATAAAAGAGCCATTAGACCTTGGTTAATTCCTAATATTTGGGAGCTAACTCTTGGCTCAAGCAGCAGCAGCAGCAGCAGCAGCAACTGAGTCTGAGGAAACCACCCAGGAGCAAATAAGAGTCAGGGAGCCCAGTAAATAGGAGATAACAGAGCAGAGTGAGACTCTCTGGGACCCAGGATGTAGCCACAACCCAGGTCAGTGACAATAGAGTCATGAGACCTTGAGTGGTGTGGACATGGATCAATTAGGAGAATCCAGAGGAGAAGGATGTACAGGGGCACAGCAGCCACAGGGGAGCCGGAGGATGCCCCGTCTCCTTCTACTGCTACAGTTTGGATCTTAAATGTCCTGCTAATGTCCACTGCTAAAGGTTTGGCTCCCAGCTTTATGCTGGTAAGAGGCAGTGGAACCTTTGGACAGAGGGGCCGTATGGGAAGTCCTTACATCAGTGAGGATATGTCTCCAAAGGAGATTATGGGACCCTAAACCCATCCGCTTCCCTTTGCTCCCTAACAGTGATGTAAGTAAGTTGCTTCACCATGTGCTCCCACTATCACACGCTGCCTCATTACAGACGCAAAAGAATGGGATCAATTGATCATGAACCAAAACCTCCATGACTGGGGACCCAAATAAACCTTTACTCTCTAGAAGTTAATTATCTCAGGTATGGAGAGCTAACTAACACACCTCACCTTCCTCCCTGGTCTCCCTTCAGGACTTTCTAATGGCCAAACAAATCTGAACGTCAGCGACAGAGGTCATGGACACAGGTCTTCCAGGTCAGACTCCTGGGAAGCAAGTGTCACAGGATGAGCAGAGAGTGGACAGAGCAACAAGACATTAACTTGGTTCTGCCCAGTCAGGAGAGGGCTCACCTCCAGTTGTGCAATGGAGAGAATTTCACATGAGGCACTCTTACAACAGTGTTGGAAGAGCTGAATGGAGTAAACAAGAAGGTTAGGCAATTTAGGTTAGTAATGGCAGGGAGTCAACACCATCCCAAAGGCTCAAGGACAAGAGGAAAATGAGACATCATGAGATCTAATGCACATTCTTCCCCATCTTGACCTCTCAGCAGTAGTCAGTGCTGGCGTTTTCCACGTTAGTCAGGAGCCTGGTTGCTCACTCCAATCCTCAGTCTTCTGTGCTGTGCTCCTGTTTGCAGACCTCTAAGGCAGGAGTTTCCCAACAGGAGAAAAGTAGAAAAGATGACCACTCAGAGGCTTCTCAGGAGATGCAGGGATTAAAGAGGGGCTGTAGCCCTTCTGCGGGGAGATACCCCAGGTTCTCCCCAAAGCTCAACTTTCTCTCACCATCATCAGGGATTCTCTATGTCTTCCAAAGAAGCCATTCACTAGGCAAAAGAGCCTGAGAAATGAGGTCTGCTGCGGTCAGCTACCTGTAATAGAAGCAGACTCCATCAAGGGCAAGGACCAGAGCTCCAAGCCAGCAGGTACATGATCACCATGGGAGGACAACATCACTGAATGTTGTGGAGAGGCTGGGATGAAGAATAAAGTGGCTATGCTAGGTCTGGTTCAAACAAGTAATCTGGAACTCAGTGAGACCTGTGTCTGATGGGGCACAACCAGCCTAAAGGGGCTAAGCACTTCTGAAGTAGTTGCTTGGAAAGGGGCAGGTAAAGAGAGAGGACTATGGTGGTAATAGAAAAGGTTTTAATGCAAGAAACTTAAGAGTATAAAAAGCCATTGGGAAGGAGTCAGCATAGAAGGAAAAGTTGAATGTACCAAGAAAAAATGAAAGAGAGAGAGAGAGAGAGAGAGAGAGAGAGAGAGAGAGAGAGAGAGAGAGAGAGAGAATTAATTGTCTGGTGGTTTCCAAAAAGGTAGGAAGGGAAGAATGCAAAAACAATTAGTTTCAGGAAGTGCTCTTCAATCACACCATAACTAGAAACAAGGGAGGGGAAAAGACAGAGGGAGGAAAGGATGGAAAGAATTAAAGAAATAAAGAAGGATCAGATGGGCAGATGAGGGGAAGGTGGATGAATGGATGGATGGTTAGGCAGGAGGAGAGATGAATGGATTGGTGAATTGCTGAGTAAGCTGATGGGTAGGTGGAAGAAAATATCAAGTAGGTATATGGGGGATGGATGTATGGGCGCATAAATGGATGGATGGATGGATATGTGAATTAATGAACAGCTGGAGAGATGCATGAAGGAAGGGACAGATGGGTGAATGAGTGGTAGGTGGGTGGATGGATGGAAGAAATGTTAGGGGGTGAGTGAGGGGATGGTGCACCCTTGGATAAATGGATGGATATGCAGTTGAATGTATGGATGTACAAGTAAATGGATAAGTGGATATATTGGTGAACGGGTGGGTGAGTGGATGGATGGATGGATAGACAGACGGATGGACAGATGATGCTGTGTTTCCTTTATATATGGTTTCCTGTTGGTATTCATCACATGGTTTTCTTTTGCTCCCTAAAGAAAGAGGTAGGACTGCCTACAGAGGTGGGGTAGAGGAAGGCAGAAGAATTCAAGGAAGCCCAAGTAGTCACTGTGGAGTTTGGGAACAGGACAAACAAGCAGAGATACTGGGCAGTGTTGGAAGCCCACTTGAGATGGGTGGCTACAAATTTGCAATAGAAACCATCTGCACTTCTGTAAGAGCCTTTCCTTGCAGCATCGGAAAACTCACAGGGCAGGCATTGAAGAAAAGAAAACAGATTCCTCGGTTTATTTAAGGTGTCAATTTGCCTAGATGATTTCAGGAAAAAAAAAAGTCTAAGGGCAGCAGTAGACAGCAGAAGGTAAGCTGGACAAGGCAAATGATGCGTTGAAGAAAATTATAGCGGTCATGCTGGGCGGTTATTGTAGCAGATGAACCACAGCCTGAGTGGGAACGTGCAGGCAAGGTGTGCACTGAAATTAGTGGCTGGGGAAGTGTAGCAGTTCTGAGTGATGACGGTTCTGAGGGTCACGAGCAAGTTACACAGCGAGCGCCTGTTTGAGGGTGGTGACTGGAAGGGCACACATTTTTGTACTCATTATTCTTTGTAACTGATGTTTGCCTATGCCCGGGCCAGGAACCACCCTCTGTAATTCCTGTGGCCTTTGCTTTGTTTTTAAATTATATTGCTAAAAGTTAATTGTGTACTCTATGACCCAGCCATTCCACTCTCAAGTCTTTTGTCCAAGAGGACTAAAGACAAACATCTGACAAAAGTATGCAAAGTGTTCATAGCCATTTCATTCATCACAACAAAGAACTGAACACAAGTACCCACCGAAAGGAGAACGATCCCACAACTGTGATGCATCTATACAGCTGATTATAACTTCTCAACCAAAAGAAAGTTCCTGCAAGAACGTCATGTTAAGTGTAAGAAGCCAGGTGCAGAGAATAAGTGATGTACCTTTCCATTTGTAGGATGTTTGAGATCCGATAAAGCCAATCTATGGTGAGAAAGGTCAACAATGGTTGCAGGAAAGCAATGCCAGGAAACTTCTTTGATAACAAAAACATTCTTTAGCTCTGTGCTATACTTTGAATCTGCAATGCTCCCCTAAATCCCATGTGTTAAAGGCATGGTCCCCAGCTTGGTGCTTTGGGAGGGTGATGAAATCTTTAAGAGGTGGGTCCTACCAGGAGGTCTTCAAGTCCTTGGAGAGTATGGTAGAACCACAGCTTCTTTTTCCTCTCTTTAGCTTTCCAGCTTTGTGGTGAATGGTTTTGCTCTGCCATAAGTTCCTGCAATAGGGACAATTGATCATGGACTGAAACTTCCAAAACTGTGAGTCAGAATATTTAGCCTTTTCTCTCATAAAGTTTATTATATCAGGTATTCACTACAGCAATGGGAAGCTAACACAATATTTGCATATAAGATATTTAAAGGCTAAATGTTAATTATAACATTAATATGTGCTCAGGATAAAATGTTACACAGTCCAAAGATGGATATGAAAATGTTAACAACCTGTGCACCCACTGTGAACCTCCTGGAGGCAGCTGATACTATTATTGCTCACTTTATAAAACTGGACTTGGGTTACTGTACTGCAACCTCTTCCCACTTTGAAACCATCACAGATGTTCTTAAAAGTCAGCAGATGGGGAATCTAACTCATTTTTTCACATAAAACACTTTTATTGAAACACCTCTTTTCTAGTCCTGTGGCAAAATTGTCCAGAGCTCACCATTTTCAAATCAAAGTTACCTGACATCTTTGATGCCACTACAAAAATTTATTCTGAGCTCCAGAATTCATCTCCATTGGATTACCTGTAAGCAAAACCAGACACCATGTCATTCTGTCTCTAATAGTTCAGCATGTATCTCTGAAGGATAAAACAATTTTCAAGAAATAACCCCTCTCCAGGTGTGGCAGTACATGCTTGTAATGCCAGCTCTCTGAAAAGCTGAGATGAGAGGATCACAAGCTCAACCCTAGCCTGGGAAACTCAGCGACTTAGCAAAATCCTGTCTCAAAATAAAAAGTGAAAGGGGTGGGGGTGTAGCTCAGTGGGAAGGCCATAGTTTCAATCCCCGGGATTAAAAAAGGAAACATAATGTCATTATTATATCATTGCACTTGAATATTAATGTCTTAAATATCTTCGGACATCTGTATGTGCCCAAATCTCTCCAACTGTCACACATAGTACTCTGTAGGCCTGAATCATGTCCACATGCTTCAGTTTGTTGATATAATTATATAAATCTTTTTTAACCCTCTCACTCTTTCTCATACACACATGTGCAGGACACATCTCACCACTTTGCAAATTATTTGTTTAGGAAACAAAGTGGATTTCCCTGTAGAGTTTTCTACATCACTTTATTATCATTTAATTATGTCCCCTCCTGTGCTCCTGTGAATTGGCAGCTGGAGCTAGAGGCACAGGCAGATTCAGGTGTGTGTGTGTGTGTGTGTGTGTGTGTGTGTGTGTGTGTGTGTGTACTTCTTAGATGATGATGAAAATATTGCTTTCACGAGGAGCATATGACTCTGATTGCCTTTCTTCTTGAAGGTAGTGGCCACTGGTGCTGGTTGCCTAGATCCATAGTCCAGTTTTTAATGGCGTATGGCAAAGGTACTCAGTGCTTTTTTTTAACACTCTTATTGCTAGAGCTGCAATAGTGGTAGTGTTTACAAAGGTCCACGTGTTAGTCTGCACAGCTGTGCCATAGGGAGGTGCTGTGGGCCTTTAATGGGGGAGGCTAGTCAGGCTCTTTAGATCATGGGGGGGTCATCTCTACAATCTGTCTCTGTCTGTCTCTCTCCCCTTTCTCTGTCTCTTTGTCTCTCTGTGTCTCTCTCTCTCATACACACACACACCCTTTGGCTCAAGATATGACAGATCACTGTGACACACAGTCCTGCCACCAACTGCAATCCTCAGGAGAGACCAAACCAGTGTCCGCTCTCTGCCCAGTTTTAGAACTTGAACCTTCAAATTGTGAGTCAAATAAATATTTTCTCTTTATATGTTAACTGCCTCAGAAACCTAAGACATTTTATATATTTTATGTCTTCAATTCATTACAGTTAATTTTCTTTATTTCTTGTCATTCAGTGGTCCCATGTTTGGCCAGGGAAGCTTCTCCATTGAGGCTTCTGAATGCAGTTATATCCTGTAGCAAAGTTCCTTGCTTTCTGATATGAGAGGAAGTGGCAAGTTTATTTTGTATATCTATCTCAGATTAGGAATTAATTTCACGCAGGCCTGCTATCCTCCTGTTACAAAATTATGACCTATGGAGTATTCTCAGCGTGCAGAGTTCAGAGGGACACTGTTCAGAGTTCAGAGTTCAGAGGGACACTGTTAATAAGACAGAATTTATCAAAAGCTGAGACTGAATCTTTCAATTCAAATTTAGACTTGGAACATTTTACTTAACTATTTTCTCAATAAATAATTTGAGAACCAGAAAGATTCTAGGAATTTCATTAGATAATTGAAAAATGAAATTTAATGAAACATTTGGAGTATAAAGTGAGAGCCAGTGTATTATTCAGTTTTACATTACTATAATGAAACATCAGAGAGAATTAACTACAAACAGTTTTATGTAGTTCATAGTCCTGGAGATTTTATTCTGAGATCAGGCAGCCCCATTTCTTTGGGCCTCTGGCAAAGGTGGCACATCATGGCAGGAGTACATGGCACAGCACTATCAAAAAGCAGGCTCTGAGAGACCAGTGTCCTATAGCTCCCTTCAAGAGCACATCCCTAATGACCTAAGCACCTCCCACAAGGCCCTGTCTTGTAATGGTCCACAGTACCTCCTGCTGGTACCACCCTGGGAACCAAACCTTTAACACACAGACTTTGGGGGACAGGCACCCAAGCCCTACCAGATACCTTCCCAAACCCAAAATGGCAAAGAAAATAAAAATATATGTAACAATTTTAAGGATTTCACCCCAAAATTGCAACATTGAGCAATAAATGAAATATAAAATATTTAATTGCAAAGACAGCTTTTCTGAGTTCTTCTCAGGGGCAAAGGAAACTCACTGGAGAACAAAAGGAACTAAAAGGAGACACATGCAGAGGTTGACCATGTGTCCAGTGACTTGTATTTGGACGCTGATTGGTTTTGAGCCCTTGTCCGCTGTAGGCTTCAGAAAGGAATGTCTATTGACTTGCCTGATATCTATAATACTAGCACACCCTCTGCAGTAGGCAGGACTCAAGAGGATGTGTCTTGGCTACTTTTCTCTCATTGCTGAGACAAAATACCTGACACCCAAAGATAAAGGAGGAAAGGTTTATTTAGCTAAAAATTTGTAGAGGTTTCAGCCCACAATCACCTGGATCCAAGGCAGGGTAGCATGGCAGAGGGGCAACTGCTCATGGCGGTGAAAGACAGCAAATGCAAGCGCAAAATGGAGGAGACTCTTTTCCTCCCTTATACTGTACGCAGGTTACCCATTGTAGGGCAGGTATAGCATCCGCATTTCCAATCCCAGCACCAGACAATGAACCAATCACAAACTCTAGATTCAGCTGTCTTCAAAAAGCCTGCCCCACCTCCTGTGACCACATAAGGCTTTGGCGGGACATCCAGACACAAACCATAACAGGATGAGAAAAGGAAGTTTGATTATAAAACCCAAATTCCTGTGGTGGGGTGGCAGTGCCTCCGGTTTCCAGAATTTGTACATTCCCCATGGAACTGGCACTGTGGATTTGTGAATTTATTACCAGTTAGATTGTATAAACCCCAATGAGGTTGCCCTTCAGTGAAATGCTTGTTTGTGGTGCACAGAGCTTTGTCCAATGAATTCTCCTCACTAATATATGCACTGGGGAGAAACTTCCATCACTGATGTCTTCAGGCTGTGACAGATGACTACCAAGTTCAAGCAACACTGAAACAAGGACCCACTGTGAAAGGGAGGAGACCCTTGCTCTGCAGAGGTTCATCGCGGGGTGGTTATGTTCACATCCATCCACTCCTGATAAGGTATACTGAGTGCCTGAGATATGCCAGCTGCTGGCCTAGGCCTAGGGATATAGCAAAGAACATGAGTTTTAAAACACATCAGTAGGAGGCTGAGGCAGGTGGGTCACAAGTTCAAACCCACCCTGGGCAACTTAGCAAGACTATCTCAAGTATGTGGAAAGCGGACAGCATGTGGCTCAAGCAAAGGTCCTGACTCAATCCCAAATACTTAAGAAATACCTGGAACTTACATGTTTGGATATGGAGAATGAACAAAAACACATGGAAGTCATAGATGTGTGAGGTAGGGAAAATTAAAATAGGAAAGATGAGGGAGACTATGTTTTTAAACAAGGCAGTGGAAAATGTTTTTATGACACAGTGGGAGCTGAGTCCTAAAAAGGCAAGGGAGACAAGTGCCCCTGGGGAAGGGTATACTGGAGAAGGAGCCCCCGTGCTGGTGGGTCCACCTGTGGGAAGAGCACACCTGGGGAAGTGTGCCCCTGAGGAAGGCATACTGAGCACAGGCTCAGGGGCAAGAGCATGCCTAGAAGCTCCGGGAACAGCAAGGAGCCTAAAGCAGCTGGTACAGTATGAGTGAGTGGGTACATGGGGCAAATGAAAACCAAGGTGCATCCGGGACTCGGGCCCAGGAAGGCAAGAGCATGTCCCCCATTGCATGTTTATTCGTTCAGAGGTGCTGTCAGTGCCTGTCCTGCGTTGTGGCAGGCAGCGAGCCTTTTGCAGAGAACGAGACGCTAAGCCCATGGCTCTTCAGGCCCTTGTTCCACTGTTTCCTCGCTCTGGTCCTCCGTGCTCTCCTGCTGCTCCTTTACCTCCAGCAGGCCTCTGTGAGCAAAGCAATTCCTCAGGAAGGGCTTTCTGGACTAGTGCTTTGAAGTGTTTCTTCTTACCCTCTTTTCAGTTCTCTGAGCTCCAAGAAATGTCTGAAAGTGTCCAGAGTATTAAGGTAATTCTACTTCCTGATCAAACGCCGTGAGAGCAAGGATCAGCTCTAGAGGAGCACCGCACGTGCAGTGGCTGATCAGTGAGCATGTGTGGGATGGGAGAGGCCCCCGCGGCGATACCAACTCTGCGTCCTTACCCAGAGGAGGGTGTATGCACCTACGGCTGACGGTGTCTGGGCTGCACAGGTCCCGCCTGGCCCTCTTTCTCTCCCTCCCTTTACCTAAAGGAAAGAGACGCCCTTCCCCTCTCTGGGGTTCCCCCAGCCTCAAAGACCCTATCCACTCCCAGCACCTCCGAGGCCTTCTGTCCTTATCTGCTCTCACTCCATGTTATTATCATCCGCCTTGCCCATCACTACAAAGGCAGGCTGGGTCTTCTCCATCCTGAAATTCCCTGCTTTTACCTTGGTCTTACCCATTTCTCCCTTCCCCTTGTCCTTCACCTCTGTAAAACATAGGCTTCTCTCAAGTTGAGGTGCAGGGACAGGGTTCACAGAGTCAAAACTAGTGGTGTGTAATGATTTGTGTGTGCTGTGCACAACAGAGGTCTCCTCTAGAGTGACAATTGTTAGCCTTAGTTACACTCTCTCACCCAAAGGTTAAAACTCCATTACATTAGCCAACATCACTGATGAGTGTCATGGTTTATTAAAGAATGTATTTTTAGAGGGAAGAATGGTTAGAGAGAGACACTTACCAAGCCTCCATCAGGAACATGGTTCTGAGGGCGACTGTCTGTCCTGGGAGGCCATCTGCCCAGATCTGGGATGGGCAGTGAGACCAGAAGATCTGGCAGTGTGGCCCTCTGTCAGCTGTGCTTAGGAGAGGCGAGACACCTCCCACCTGCAGCTGACTGTATTTATTTATTTAGCTTTGGCACATACTTAGAAGAACGTTTCAGTTTATAGTCCAACCAGACTCATTGCTCTCCTCGTCCTTTTATCCTAACTGCAGCACATGCACAGTGGAATTTTAACAGTTTAGAAGAACATTTTCCCTCCTCTGGAAAAAGCAGTATCCCTATTTGGAATTTTGCTGGAAATTTCCCAATACACAATGTCTGCCAATGAGCTCATTACAAAACCTCTCACGGCCTCTCTGGGGGATTATACCAGGAACTAAAAGTATCCAAGGAGTACATGTTTCCAGATATTTTAGTTTTGTTATTGTAAAAAGATTTTTTATTCATTTTATATTATAAAGGGTTACTGCTAACATATATATCTATATAACTTATCATTATGTTGACATTACATCTGGTCACTTTATTCTCTTACGATAATTCCAGAATACTTGCTACTCCTCAAAAGGAGACTATACTTCTTTGGTCCATGAACATTAATTCTTGGCCAGTGAAATGGAGCTTTGCCACTGGATCCAGACAGAAATTTAGATGTCTCCTTCTAAGAAGATCTCCATCACTGCTTTGAAATCCACTCCGCAAACACAGTGGCTCGCAGCAATAACTTATTAGTATCCGATAGACCTGTGGATTGACTGACTTCAGCTGCTTTCCCCTGGGTTGCCTATGTGGCTGTTGCCTTGGTGTGTAAATCATCTCAAGATCCAGCTGGGCTCATTGTCTGAGACAGGTCAGCTCCAGAGCCAGAAGTTAATGCCAACTGTCACCCGGAACCTCAGCAAGCTCCTGCATGGAGCACTCACATGGGGCATCTCCATGTGGCTTCAACTTTTCACAGCGCGGCAGCCGGTGTCTAAGAGGAAGAATTCCAAGAAAAAATAAAATGAGCCTGTCAAGAAATGTGGGTGGAAGAAGCAAGGTTTCTTACTGGTCTGGCTGTAGGAATCAGCTTATTACTTTATCCCCGACTTGGGGGCGAATGAGGGTGAAAGACAAAAAGACACAGACAATTTTCAGAGAGGGGCCAGGGGTCTCTTGCCTGTACTGGATAAAGACCCCTGAGCATTTGGCTCACCTCACTTCTATTTACTTAGACACGGGAGCAAACAATTAGGGTAGCAGAAGATACATTTGCATCCTGTTGTTTATAGTCCATGCCCAGGCAAACAACCAGATCAGCTGTGTTGATTCTTCCCTGGAACTTGCAATGCCCCAGCATGCCTGCATGTTGTCACAGGAACACAGCCAGCTGCTTCTCTCCTTTGTGCTCGAAGAGAAGGTCATTTAGACCTCTGCCAACTGTCACCTGGAACCTGAGCAAGCTCCTGCGTGGAGCACTCACATGGGGCATCTCCATGGCCTCAGAATGTTACTTCTACCATGAATCTGTGGTTGAAGCAAGTCATTAAATCAGTTCAGATCCAAGTGGTAAAGTAGGAACAAAGGTAAGATTCTCCTTGGTAGGAGCACCAAGATTCTCCCAGCTGCGTTCAGGGAGGGGAGGAATTGCATTGAAATATCACCCTACATATGCAGAAATATGTACAATTTTTACATGTTAATTAGGTTTTTTTTTTTAAGAGAAAGGCATGTTGAATCTTTCTAGGAACAATGCTATTACATACTTAATAGAGTTATAGTTTAATGTAAACATTATTTTTCTATGGACTAAGAAACCAAAAAATTCAGATTACTCATTTTATATTATGACATTCATTTATGGCAACGATCTACAACTGAACCTAAAATATTTCACAGGTAGGCCTGGAATCTCCATGGCTTTCATAAAACCTTGGCTAGGTCTTATTACTGAATACTTTTGTCATTCGACATATTGACAGAAAAACCCTAATGTGAACATTTTATCCATGGTTTCATTTTCATAAATATCTTCATTCTGACTGTAGTCTTTTCCAAGCTGTCAACATTCCTATCAAGCTGGCCATGGTGGTGCAATCCTGTAACCCCAGCTGAAGTAGGAGTATCCCAAGTTTGAGGTCAGCCTGGACAACTGCCTCAAAGTGAAAAACATGAAAAAAGAGGTAGGGACATAGTTCAACATTCCCTGTGTTCAATCCCCAGTGCTGCAACCCGCCCACCAGTTCTTACCAGCTATTTTCCTCCGTGGAAGTCTGATTTCTAAGTCCGCCCAGATGGCTCACTTACACTTTGACCCTTTCTTCATTATTAAAATCAGCATGGCAACAGACATTTCCAAAAAGTGGTCAAAGTATTTACTGGCTTGGCTGGAAACTGAGCTGTCAATGAGAAAAGACATCCTACCCCAAGGAGGACGGCACCCCCTCCGGTGAGAGCCATTTGAACTGAGTGATACTGGCCACTAGGGGGAGCCTAGAGCCCTCTGTCACATCCCACGGGGGCTCTATTGGCAAGCCCTTATCTGCCGGCCTCAGCATGTATGGACCACCATTCTAGGCTTAGCTTTGAATCCCAGCAGCACCGCTGACCAGCTGGAGCCTTGACGAGGTTGCTTAACTTCATAGCCCCTCCCTCTCTTTCTCGTTTGTCGTGTACAAGTACTGTACTAGGATTTATCTTTCTTTTTCAGGGCTGAGGATGGAACCCTGGGCCTTGCACATGCTAGGCGAGTAAGGATTAGCTTTAGCAAGGTTTCCCAAACTTGAGTCACCCCATCTTTGCGGCACATTTGTACACCAAATATACATTATTAAAACTTTTCTTGGGCCAGGGATATGGCTCAAGAGCACAGTACCTATCTGGCAAGCACAAGGTCCTGAGTTTGATTCCTAGTACCAATAAATAAATACATAAATAAACAAAACTTTTCTTGAAATCAAATTACTCTTTGTTCAAATTTTTGTGTGTACATCATCCCTGAAAATGTGGGAAAACCAGTATTGCATGCCATGAGCAGAGGTAGTTGAGAAAAGAAAAGGAAAGACAACTATAAAATAACAAATATTTTGTAATGTTCTCTCAGATCAGCTTGCGGACCACTGGTGATTTGTGGGCCCAGCAGTGGAAACAGTGCTCTAGGGAGAGTAGAATATGACTATAAAAATCTCCAGTCTGAGTGTCCCCAAGGCTCCAGTTGTCACTGATCTCTCTTTCATTAACTGGAGAAAAGGAAGCAGCCTGAGTCCCCCTTCCATGCTTTATGGCAAGACCTCGGCAACTACCCCCGCCCCCACCCAGGACTTCAGTGGATTCCAAAAAGGCTTATGTTTTTCAGGCTGTGTGGACTACTTCCCTTCTTCACGGCCTGGCTCCTAACTGACAACCTGTATTTCAAATGGTCCAAATTTCCACTCTAACCTTATGAGCTACAGATTCTTATATACAAGCACACGCTTGACAATTCCATTTGCACGTCCCACGGTCATTTCAGTCCTAGCAGACTGAAAACAGCATTGCCAGCCACTGTGGTGGAGCCCGCCTATAACCCTAACTCTGGGAGGCTGAGGGGGGAGGACAGCAAGTCTGAGCCAGCCTGGCCGGGTAACTTAGCAAGACCCTGTCTTGGAATAAAAAATGAAAAGGTCTGGACAGGTTGCTTGGTGTGAAGACCCTGCAATCCATCCTCGAGGCAACAGAAAGAAAAGCAGAATTCCTGGTCTTTGTTGCCCTAAACCAGCTTCTCCCTTTTCTTTCCTATCAGGGGAGTATTTATTCCTCTGACCTCCGTGAGGGCAGACCCTGTGTCTGTCAGTCACTGCTTTATTTCCTATACATAACACACTGCTTGGCACAGAGATAGTCCGGGCACCGATTAGCTTAAACTACAGTAACAACATAGGTTTACTCTTACTCATATTAATGTCTCAACTCAGTTGGGTCTGGGTTCCTGTCATCATCCTTCCAGAAGCAAACTGAAGCCTCAGCTCTTACTGAGTGCGCTTTTCTCATGGCACGTGGGAAAGAGCACTAATGCGACTACCGATGGTCCTTAAGCTCCCGCTACTGTTTAAATTCCATCAGTAAGACCATGTTGACAGGGCAGGGAAGCTTGGCCCCACTACTTGGGAATAATAGCACCACTCACCACAGCACTTGATAAATGTGTACCAGATGTCGACATCATGAATAAAGTGTCAGGCAGCTTCAAGCATGGATCTGAAACCAGAGTGTCCCCTATGGGTTTGAAAATAGACTTCATACTTGAGTTGTATATATGCATCTAGAATGTACATCCTACCCACTGGCCTATGGTATTAATTTCTCACACAGAATAAGACAAAGGTATTACACATGGGCCTCAAACGGGGGCCTTGCATATCAACCAGAGAGGGTAAGGCCTACAGGTATGGGCATCTCCCTTGCCCCTCCAGCGTGTCTGTCTTCACACTTGGTCTGAGCCTGTGGCATCTTGCAGACATCTCACATCAGACCACCATCTCTGGAGACCCAGATGGTCAATGCACAAAGCCAGGACCCTGAGCGTGTTTTATGGGCCTCACTGCCCAAGGATCTCCAAAGAACCTCACCACTCCTAGGAATTGTTGGGACTGGAGGAATCACTCTGAGCACTGTATGGTTTGGTCCTTGAGAATCAAAGGCTTACAATAGGTCCCATCCAAGGAGCTGCCTCAGGAGGTAAATCAGGGCACAGCCTGTTCTGCCTCAACTGGCGTCTCCCACAGGTGCAGAGGGCAGGAAAGCCAGGAAGTCAGGACCACAAGATCTGCAACAACCGTCTGCTAGATGAGGCTGAGTACTTGGTCATAGTGGGTTGGGCAGACCATGGGGCTCTCTGTACGTATACACCTTCAGGGATTCAGCACGGCTCACACACGGTCCAAGTTCCTACCAGGAGACCTTTGATTGAGACCACCGGTACACAGAGGCGCACCAACCACTGTCAAAGAATGGCGGAATGGAGGCCTCCCTGAGCACTGTCAGGGCAAGATTTCCAGGATTTCCAGGCTACGTTGTTATCCGCACCCCCGCAGAAAAAAGTTCAGGGGGAAGGTGCCGAACAACATGCAGCGCTCGTTCACTTTTGTATGAGAACAGCACAAGCAGCACATACTCTTACACTCATTTTCTGTTCTTTTGTGTTGGTGTAAACACGGAACAGACACCCAACGCCCACCCGTACCCAGACCCGCAGGGGGCGCTGGAGGACAGAGCATCGCAGAAGGAATGGCGCCCGCATCTTTTACAATTACCCCGCGTGACTTGGGAGCCGTGCACGAGCTTTCGTGGCCGTGAAGACGCGCCGTGCCCCGCCTCAGCGCAGCCTGAGTCTGGGAAGCCGCTTCCAGCCGCGCCTCGCGGAGCTCCGCTCTCCGCCGCGCGCGGCCTCCGCCTGGGCTTATTTGTATGGCGGGAGCGTCCGGGCCTCGGCTCTGGCGCGGCAGCCTTCTCAGGAATGAGGACAAGGAGCTTTGTTTCGCCGCGAATGGGAACACCGAGGTCCGGAAACGCGGGGGCTCCGGGGAGGGGGTGCCCAGCGCGGCCGCTTCGCTGCTCGCGGACCCCAGCTTGTTGCTGAGCGCCGGCTCCGCCCCGAGCGGCCTCGCCTCCCGCCCGGGTCCGGAAGCCCGGGGGACGCGGCGCTGTGGCCGAACAGCCTGTCCCCTGCTCCAAGTAGGTACCAAGGAAGGGGCTCATACGGTCCAGCAGCCCCCGTGCCTTAAGATGACCAGTGGGCAGGGGTGGGGTGGGACAAGGGGCTCGCAGAGTGGATTTATTCGGGCGGTGGGGAAGAATGTGAGTCACCACCTTCCAGCCGAACCCTCTCCCCTATTCAAAACGTTGCTCTTCTTTCGCTCTACGACGTGTGATCGGCATACAGAATTCACGCAGACCTCGAGCAGTTCGCCATGAACGCATCCCTTGTAGCGCCCTCACCCAGATGGGGAAATCGAACGTGACAATGGCCCAGGACTCCAGCCCACGTTGCCCCTTTCCTGACTTTGTGGCACCCCGAGCTAGTTCTGCCAGCCTCTGGACCACACTGGGGGGCTTCTTCCCCCAACATGACGTGAGCATCCAGGGCTATGTTCTCATCTGCAAGCATAAGCCACAATGTCTCCCCGCCAATACTGTCGACAGGCATTTGGGGTGACCAGGGCTAGCTGCAATGAGTGTCCCTCCGTGCACTTTTCGGGGGTGCACACACACTGCTCTGCGCGCTCCGTTTCCTGGCATTCTGGAGTAAAGTCTTGCTGTGACTTTGGAGCTGCCAGTGGTTCTTTACTGTGCCATGTTCCCTTCTCCACTATTCTTGCCTGTACGTACTGTTAGGTGGATTTCTCATAACCGACGTCTAATTTGGCTGTTTTTATCTACTCTAACAATGTCAGGATTTTGTGTATTTAAGCCCTTCACATTTAAAGTTATTAATATAAAAATTATTAATATAGTCAGAGTCATACTACTACATAGCTGTTTCCTACCCATTTTATATTGTTTAATCGCACCTTTCTGCTCTCTGTGGCTTTAATACTGTATTGGTCCATTTTCTCTTCTCTCAGCATCATTTTTAAAAATTAACAATTACCCTAGAACTTGCAATGTACATTAACAATTTATATTTTTGTTCTGTGTGTGTTTTAGTGCTAGGCATAAGACCCAGGGTCTTGCTCATGCTAGGCAGACACTGTACCTATGAACTGTATCTCCTTAAGTGTATTTTCAAACTATATGAACTCTATGCCCTTAAGTGTATTTTCAAATAACAGTATTTTGCTTCACACAGGTAGTACAGCAACTTTATAACAAATAGTCCTGATTCCTTCCTTCCACCTCTTATAAAATTGCTGCCATTCCTTTCACTATTCATGTACTATACTCATATAGGAGATTATTATTAGTTCTTTGAACATTTACTTATTACATCAATGGAAAATAAGAAAGATAAAATTTTAGTTTGTGTTCATGTAATCCTTCACTAATGATTCACAAAGATCAGTGTTCGTGACCTGTATCATTTTCCTTCTCTCTGAAGAACTTCCCAAAACATTTATTGCAGGACAGGTCTGCTGTTAATGAGTTCTCTCTGAGAAAAATATTTATTTTACCTATGAAAGATAATTTTGCTTGATATAAAATTCTAGGTGAGTGAATTTTCTTTCAATATTTTAAATATCTGACTTCACTGTCTTCATGCTTGTGTGGTTTCTGATGAGTTCTGCTATAACTCTTTTTTGTTTATTTTCCTTTGGATTCTTTCAAAGTTTTTCCTTGTCTTTGGCTCTCTATAACTCCAAATATGACAGGCACAGACATATGTTCTTTGGTTCTTACTCTGCTTGGTGTTTCTGAGCTTCCTGAATCTGTAGTTTACTATCAGTCATTAATTTTGCAGTTTCAGCTACTGTTCCTTCAAATATTTCTCTCTCTGTTTCCTCTTCTTCTGATGCCCCATGACGTATTACACCTGTTGTAACTGCCCCACAGCTCTTGGACATTGTGTCCTGCTTTTTTTCTTTGTACCTGTTGTTAAGGTCACTTGTTCTTTCTGTGGCCATACACACTTTATTACTCCATTGAAGGCATTTGTCATTTCTGTTATAATGGCTAAAATGTATTTTTAAAATCTCCATTTCTCTGCTTACCTTTTCTTGCATAATGCCTATTTTTTTTCCCAGTAGAGAAAGTGACATCTTAATCAAAGTTATTTGCAACTCTCTAATGGAACATCCGTGTCACATCTGGGTCTGGTTCTACTCCTTACTTTGTCCCTTTAGACTGTGGGTTTTTTTCCCCTTCAAACATGTTTTGTGATTTATGTTGTTGAAAGCCAGTGTGTTAGTCACTTTTCTCATTGAGACAATAATGCCCAGTACCCACAAGTTAAAGGAGGAAAGGTATATTTCAGTTCACAGTTTGTAGAGGTTTCAGTCCAGTCACTGGCTGCAAGGTAGGGGGGCATGAGCATGACAGAGGGGCATTGCAGAGGAGAAGCAGCTCATGGGAGAGCAGGCAGGAGGAGGCAAACAGTAAGCAGCAAGCTTCCCTTTCCTTTTCACCCTGTCAAGGCTACAAACATTTTGGTGGTGTCACCCACACTCCAGGTAGGGCTTCCCATTACCTATACCCAGCACTATGATAAACTAATTAGTACACTAATCCAGTACCACACATCCTCAAGTCCAGTATCACACCGCTAATCCACATTCACATAGCCACCTCCAAAATCCCTACCTATGACCTACATGAGGCTGCTTTTCGGGGACATCCAGAGACAAGGCATAACAGCCAGACATGATGTCCTGGATAATCTGAATGGAGGGGAACAGACTTTCACTGTGTCATTCTGGTTTGGAGTTGGGCTAGTCTCGACATTGGCATATAGTTAAAAATACCAGAGTCTTCTCATTGTTCTAGTGTTCTTGACTTTTATTCTCATTATAGTTGAATTTCCCCCAGAAAGCCTTCTTAAGTAGATTCTGAGCCTTGCACTCTTTAGCCACATCGACATTATCCTAGAGGCTTACTCTTATTGTTCACAACCATGATGCAGCATAAAGAATGAGACTACTCAGTCAATGTCCAATTCAAACTCCAAGAAGGGCCAGAGGGACTGCCTTGCCTGAGATCCCTTGGCATGACATGGTCTCGTACAGTCCCAAACTGAAGCTTCTGTGGCTTTCTACTGATAGAACCAAGAAAGAGAGAGGAAGGTCCAGGTTGTCTGTTACATGACTGACCTTAGGGCCAGTCTAAGTGATAAATTAGAGTATGGGGAGAGGGCCAGAGCATTTATCCTTAAGGGAATGTGGTTTGATCTTACTTGGACTTGTGGCCCTGTAGGCTATCACCATGCATTCCAGGAGGTTTTGCAGATGTACCTCCAAAAATCCCTTACTTCTGTGTATCAATAGCATACATACCACAATAGCCAACACCCCATACCTTAGTGTAGTGACAAGGAGGGAGGAAAAACAGTCTACATTCTTACAATGAAATCTCAGTGTCCCTAGACTGTGACTTTCACAACTTGTTCTAAGCATTGTTTCTCTCCCACCTTAGGTGAGATAGCCTAGAGGGAGTAAGTACTGCATCATCACCCGTAGGCAGTTAAAGACCTGACAATGTCCTTTTCTGAATAGTTGGCTACTATTATGGAGACTATATTGAATATATTATAAATGGTTACTTTTTCCTCCTCTCTGTCAAAGGCATATTGTAATTTTTTGTGGCTTTTCACCATAACAATCTAACTTCTTGGAGATAAAACCCATGAAAAAGCTGAGACTTTGCCCAAGGTTATGACCTCTTGGTAGTTTCCCACTCTCAGATGACTCTCAACCTCCAATAATCTATCAAAATGCCATGTAGATGTTTCTACTAGTCCATGACTCCAGCAGGCTGTGTCCTGGGTGAGCTGACATTGGCTATGTTTCTCTGTATGGGGTGGTTGCAGTAATAAAAGTGACACAAACTCACTAGTTTAAATGCTAGAAATCTGTAAGTCAAGGCATAAGCGGAACATGCTTTCTCTGAAACCTGTAGGGGAGAATTTTTAAATCTAGCTTCTGGTGGTAGCCTGCAGTCTTTGGTGGTCTTCAGCTTATGAGTGCATCACTCCAGGCTCTGCATCCACTGTCACACGGGACTCTGTCCTCATGGGTCTGTGTCTCTGTGTCTTCTTACATGCATATCAGTCAAGTGGATTAAAGGGTCCCTTCTACACCAATATGAATTAATCTTAGTTAATTATATCTGCAACTTTGCCTCTGAATAAGGTCTCATTTTGGGTGCTGGAAGTTAGGGCTTTAGCACAACTTTTGGAGGAGTGCAATTAAACTCATAACACACCTTTATCTACCTGTCTCTGCAGGTTTGAGGTGATGGCTATCTCTACAACCTCAATTCTCTGAGAACTTAAAACACACTGTTTGTATTTTCTATCTTTGAAAGAAAGGAGTAATGATTTCTAAACTCCTCATGTGGAAGAACCAAAACTGGAAGATAGTTACTGATTTTTAAAATGATTCACACTGATGTTTCAAAAACAGTACATTTTTACTAATTAGTTCATAAACTTTCAATGCTACATGGAAGTTAATTTAAAAATCCTTGTTATGCAGTGGTCCCCAACACATTCAGTCTCAGCTACACACAGTGGTTCTGGCACACTTCTTTTTAAGTTTGTAACAGGTTGGAATCACTCCAGCTCCTTTGCGTGCAGTTCTTTTCTCCTGTTGCTATGAAACTATATATTCTTTCATTTACACAGTGTAATCAAAGCAATGGTAACATAGTGATTGTAAAGAAAAAGAAATGAAACTTGACCTGCTTCAACTGTTATTTCACATGACTCATCAGAATTTTTATCTGTGTTTAAAACCTGAAATAGTAAAAAAAAAAAATCTTACAAAGCACAAGAAATAATATTTTTGTTTGGTAAAGACAAATTTTAGGTCATATGTGGAATATTTTACTGAATTTAAAAACTATGTTTGAATTTGAATTTTATTATTTTTAAACTGTTCCAAAGGTAAATAAAAGTTAAGAAAATCATGACTACAATCTAAAATCATTACTACAACTAAAAATCATTTTGCCAAGGAGAAAAACTAGCCTCTTGGATTGTCAACTATAATCGTTAAGTCACTGATGTGGGTCTTGCCTGACTTTGAGAAGCTAGCCTGTGAGCAAAAGCAGGTATAGAAGGGGTCAAAGAAAGACAAGGTATCTCACACATAGGTGATAGAAGGCCACTGTTATTCCCTGAAGAGTAGTCTGAGTCCATAAATTAAAATAGCTCATCAAATTGCTGAGTGGCCCAAGCAGATATCTTAGAGGGACTTGAGAATGCCAGGAATAAAGACAAGTATCTGCAAGCCCCCACGAAGTGTTACAGTTTCGATCCTGAATACTCCCCCAAAGGCCATGTATTGAAGGCTTGGTCTCCAGCCTCTGCCACTACAAGACAGTGGAAACATTAGAAGGTGATACCTGGTGAAAAGAAGGTAGAAAACTAAGGGTGTTCTCAAAGGGGCTACTGTGACCCTTTGAGATCTCTGTCTCTCTTTCTGCTTCCTGGGTGCCATGAGGTGAGGTAATTTGCTTTGCCACATACTCCTATTCTCCAAATCAATAGCCATGGGCCAATCAACCACGGAATGAAGCTTCTGAAATTGTGAGCCATGATAAATGCCTCTTTTAAAACTGACCATCTCTGATATTTTGTTAACACTGGTAGAAAACTAACACAGAAGGAAAGGGTAAACTTCTTATGGAGGAAAATAACCGGGAATCTTCTCACCTTTCATTTGCAACACCAGAAGCTGGAAGACAGGTTGGTAAGAGACAAAGAAAAGTATACAAGAGAGTTTATTCCTGATCCGAAGCCAAGAAAGTCTCCTGCCACACAAGGAATGGGTCAAAACGGAGACCTCAAGGTACAGACAGTGAACAGAAGAAAACAGTAACGGAAAGAACTGAGTACGTACACTTCCTTTTTAACTTTTTAGTTAATATGTGTTTGCAGTACTTAATGATTACATTCATCATTGGGAGTTGATACATGTACATATTCTTAATTCTTTGTACTTCCCCTTACGTTTCCCTCCCTTTCTCCTCTCTCCATGTGTTGGTCCCTGTCTGACTTTTCTCATTGCTGAAAAAAAAATACCCGGCATGCAAAGTTAAAGGAGGAGGCTTACTGTAGTTCAGTTTCTAGAGGTTTCAGTTTGTAGTTGCTTGGCTCCAAGACAGGGTGCCGTGGCAGAGGAGATACATTTCATGGCAGGCAGAAGGCAGCAAGGCAGCAAGCAGTGAAGTAGCAAAGTAGTAAGCCACTACAGCAGCCTTCTTTCTGTCCTTATATCCTATCCAGACTACACACCTTTAGGGCAGGTAGCTCACACACTGAGGGTGCACCTTCCCATCATCCACACTCAGAACTATACCAAACCAATCAGTGGACTAACTTAATAATCATACATCCTTGATCCCAGCATCACACATTTAATCCCAGAAACACATACTCTAGATACAACTATGATCAAAAAGCCCCATCTATGACCACAACAGGCTTTGGGGGATATATCTAGATACAAACCATAACATTTCACCCCTTGCCCCCCCAAAGACTCATGCACATCCCTTTATGAAAAAGGCATTTGGTCTACCCCAAGAGTTGCCAAAGTCCTCTAACAGCTTCTGCATTGCTGAAAAGTCCAAGTCTGAAGTCTCTGAGATTTCAGGCAAATTTTTAGCTGTGAACCCTGTACAAATAAAAGGAAAGTTAAACACTTCCAATGTACAATGGCACAGGATAAACATTCCCATTCCAAAAAGGGGAATAGAAAGGAATGGGACCAAAACTACTCTATAATCCAGCAGGGTAAACATTAATTGTCCAGTATCTGAGGCAATTTGTTGCAAGCCGTGAACTTGAAAGGGTTTGGTGGCTCCACCCCTTCTGCACTGCTTCTCTCTTAGGCTGGCTTTGCTCACACCTTGTAGCTTTCCTCAGACAAACTGTTCCTGGCTTCTCCAACATTCTGGGGTCTCCACTGCACCTTTGACTTCACACTCACAGTTTCATATACTGCCCTCTCAAGACCATACTGCCTGGTCTCCCAGGTCTTTTTCTGAAATCTGAGTGGACGCCTTCCTGATTCCACAACTATTTCATTCTGTATGCACCTAAAACCAGCACCATGTGGATGATGCCAAGGTCTGCCACCAGCAGGAGCAGTACCCAGGCTTCCATCTCTCTTGGCTGTAGGGGGTGCAGTGCCTGCATTACTGACCACTCTCAACCCAGCCCCAAGGAATAAATTTTGTAGACTGCCACCCCTCTTGAACATGATGGTCTGGAGCTCTCTTCTCAAGGATAGTCTGGAGCTGCAAAGGCGGGAGCCCTACCTCTTGTGATTTCCTCAGGCCATCTTTTCCATTGTCCTATTCTTTCTCAGCAACCAAGATTTCCTCTGTTCTATCTTTGCAGTTTACAGCTTTACTGAGGCTTCCTTTCTGTCCAAACTCACAATGTTTGAAATCACTCTGGTGAGTTCTTTGCTCCTGATTCTCAACATAGACCTGGCTAAAAGCCCCTAACAGTAGTCATGCCACTGCCTCAACATTAGACTGCTTTGAAATTTGTCCTGTCAGATTAATTAGCCTGCTGCCCTTAATTTCACTCTCAGGAAAAGTCTATAGACACAATCAAAATGCAGACAAACTTTCTGCCAAGCCATACCTAACATGGTCTGGAGTCAACAGCCAAAGCAAGCCTTGTTCCTAACTGAAACCTCCTGAGCCTAGTCTTTGCTGGCAGAATTTCTATCAGGATTCTGGTCTTCTGAGCTCTGACTAGAATCTCGCATTAAGTACAGCTTAAGGAATGCTAGGGCTACTTCTTCAGCTGTCATCTCTAAACCATTCCCAAACTCTTCCCACAAACCGGTTCTATAGATTCCTGAACCACATGGTCAGATACAGTCACAGCAAGGATCCCACTTTTGGTACCAAAATCTGTCTTAGTTACTTTTCTCATTGCTGGCACAAAATACCTGACACCCAAAGCTAAAGAAGGAAAGGTTTATTGCAGCTCACAGTGTGTAGAGGTTTCAGTTCATAGTTCTAAGGCAGGGCAGCACAGTAGAGAGGCTTCACAGAGGGCAAACACTTCATGGCATGGCAGGAGGAGGGAGCAAGCAGCAGCAACAGCAGCCTGCCTTTTCTTGCTTCCCTTATATTCCATTCAGCCTATAAGCCTATTGATTGGTGACACCCACACCCAGGGCAGTGATCCTATTTTCCACAGCATTAATCCCAGTATCACCTCCTTAATCCACATTCACACACCCTAATCCAGCTACTTTCAAAACTCCCCACCTATGACCACATGAGGTTTTGAAGAGATATCTAGATACAAGCCATAACTGGTGTTTTTCTCACATGTGGGTACTCAGCTAAGTACTCAGGATACTCAAGTCAGCACACCATGATTTCCCCCAAAATCATTTTTAACCCATCACTAGTATTATAATCCCTGGACATCTCACCATGATAGGTTAAAAAGTAAAAGGCCAATGTTTGAAACCAATTTGTAAACATACTAGTAAAGTTGGCCTGCCATTCTTTAAATTGTGTCTTCTAAGAGCAGAGTTGTCTGGACTGCCTGCCCAACTGCAACTCAGTCTGATAATTACCCTTCACAGTAGGGTCCATCTCTCATGTTTCCCGCTTCTTGGGTCACTGACTTTCATTGAGTTTTAGTCACTGTCTTAAAAACAGTTGGTTTATTCATTTTTCCTGTTTCTTGGATGGTTGATGTGGAAGTTTTTAGTAGAAGATATGCTTCATTTTTATTGCGAATTTATATTTCTCCACATTTTCTCATAAATGCAGAACACCGAGAAGAGAGAACACAGCCAAGATTGGCCTGACCGCCTGTGCTAGTTGTGGTCATTTTGCAGAACCTTGCTATGAGCTTTGCTTATGGCACAGATTTTATGAACAGATGTTCCAGGCTCTGCTCCCAGCAGATATTACTGCTATGTGTGGTGAAGTATTTCCCTTTTGACCACTGCTAATTGCTAGCTTAACAGAAGATAAGGCATCTGAAAAATTTCTCATCTATTATGGGAAGGGATTGTCTCTATCTCTCTGATGGGACTTGTGATACTTCCTGCCCTAGTAGTCTATATCTCTTTTCACTAGTATCTACAGAATGTTGTTTATACAGATTTAGCATCAATAATGCTCTATCACCTGGAAATCAAGGAGTTTTTATAGTAACATATGACCACGGAATTTGCTGATGTCTTGTAATCTGAGGGTACAAGGAAGAGGAGTAAAGAAAACTCAGTAGAACAGCACCTTGATGCGTGAACTGAGTTCAACCCACAATTCTGGAAAAGATGGCATGTTTAGGTCTGTGTGAAAAAGAGGGCCACAGTCACGTTTATCACTTGATGCAGAGTCTGCAAACAGAAACAAAATTTTGCCAAGTGGTTCTGTTTATGAACCAAATTGTTCATACACAAAAGCATTCATGAGCCAAGGTATCACTGTGTTTTATTATTGTATTCTTGGAGACAGACATGGTTGTGACATATGGAACTTGGGGTAGGTCCTTTCAAAAATTCACGTAACTCCTAGTGCCTTAAACAAATTACCAAAGCACTGATGAGATGAATGTAAGAGATATTGTTTCCGGACAGCCACGGGGGGCCTGGGAGGGTTCCATCCTGATCTACTATTTTTCAAGTGGCTGAGAGAGGTCTCAGAGCAGAGGGGACTATTGGAGTACAGGTCACTTTTTCAGTTGGAGATATCCAACAATTTAAAGAATGGCGAGGCCAACTTTCCTAGTAGGTTTGCAAATGTGTTTCATACATTAGCCTTCTACATTTTACCTATCATGGTGAGATGTCCAGTTCATCTTGGCCACTTGCTGCATCTCAGATGAAAACCAAAGAATCTTAGAATGGGCTAGGGGATATACAGATGGACAATATGCTGCAAAAAGGAAAGGAATCACCCCAGAGAGTTTATCCCTTTTTTCTTGAAACAGGGTCTCAGTATGTTCTTCAGGCTGACCTCAAACTCATGGCAGTCCTCCTGCCTCAGCCTACTGAGTGTACCACCATACTTGGAGACAGATTGTCCCTTTGACAGAAACAAACAGGGATTATAATACTAGTGGTGGGTTAAAAATGATATGTCACATGATAACTGGTCTTATCATCAAAACAAAATGTACATTAAAGAAATCTATTAATGGTGAAAAGGTGAAAGAAATCACATGGGACAAAGGAGAAAATCCAGGTGTCTTCCACAGCTGATTAGGAGAAGCTTTTCATAAACATACAAAAGTAGACCCATATTCTAAGGGGGGAAAGACACTGATGGAACATCATTTAATTAGTCAGTCAGCCCCAGATATGCTGCATAAATTATAAAAACATCAGATGGGCCCCTGGACCCCTATGACCAGAGTTTTCTGTGCTCAATAGCTGTGATCTAGACAGGGATGAAAAGAGAAGGGCTGAGGAGCAAAGGGCCAAAATTACGGCTTCACTGTTGTCAGGGCTCTGAGCACACCTAAGGTGACCAAGGGAAAGCCCAAAGACAACCAAGGAAAGAGCGCCTGTTTTAAATGTGAAAAGACAGGACCCTGGGCATGTGACTGTGCCCAGCTACTGCCTGGGCCTTGTCCATGTGTCATGTGGCCGATATGTCTGAATCTTGGCACTGGAGTATGCACAGTCTCCACTCCCAGAGGGAGGCTAGACCACCCCCAACCCTTACTATCTGCTCTGATCTTTGGACCCGGGGCAGCCAGCAATGCCCCTGACCACAGGCATCAAGGAACCCTGGGTGCCCCTACGTATCACAGACAAATTCAGTTTTGTCTCTGAAAACTCCTCTAGATTGAGTTATGATTGAGGTCAAAGAGGACCCCAGTCAGAGCTTCTTTACACTTGTTCTAATATGTCAGCTCAAAGGTCAAATGTCCCAAATATGCATTTCTGGTGCTACGTGCCCATATGACAATCTAACGGGGAGGAGGGAGCTTGCTGAGTACAACTCATAGAGGTAGTGTATCTTCCCAGCAGGCCACTGTCATTCACTGCAGGGGATCCCAGAGATGTTTAAAGCTCCCTTAGAAATCTAAGAAGCTGACAGAAGACAAGTACAGCAGCCTTGCCGCCAGCCCCTCAAGACCCTCGCCCGGTGGCGGCGATCGTGCAGCACGCATGCTGCAGTGGGCTCACAGCACCCTCTCTGTTGGCATGCAAGCCAAACTGCCCCAGCAGCCGAGCGTGAGATAGCAGTGTTTTTCTAAACTAAAATCTCAATATTCAGGTTTAACCGCAGTGTTGCACTTTATGATAAATAGTTGGGTTTTGGGTTGCAGCTTGTCCCCAAAAGTTTCCCCTCCACGGCTCTAGACTTATCCCCGGGTCCTAAGGAACCATCTCATCCTTGCTTGTAGGATGCAGTGACCAACTATAAAAGCCTCACGTGGGTAACGATCATTCAAAGTTTCACAGGACTAAGACTCTACTTCTGTGAACCTCTGGAAAATCTGAGGCTCCTATTCCAAAAACAAGACCCCAGTTTGGCTTCAGCACAGATAAGCAGAATCACCATCAATAGGCTTTGGTAGTCTATCTGGTATCTGTCTTTGCCTCTGTAGGCTCCTGGCAGGTTCACCAAGCCTCTTCCATTGCAGTATGTGGACACTCACTCCTTTCTCATTGCCTTCTGACAGATTTCCTGCAGTCCCGCTGGGGAGCCATGCCATTCTGAAGCAGTCAGAGATAGGGCCGACAGTCCTTTGCAGCAAAATGTAGCTGCAGGAAGACCAAGCCCTCCACTCCCTCAGCAACCCATAAAGAATTGTGGAGATTTATGTATCTGAGGGCAAATGAGGCAGGAGATCTGACAAGGCAAGCTGGCTAGACAGCGGGATGTAATCTGTCAATCATAAAGAACCGGGATAGAGGCTGGGCAACCAGGAATGACCTGTCAATGTTTGGAAACTGTCACATTATTGCCAGGATATATGTACAGACAAAATTCTGATGGGTCACATCTGTGAAGATAAGAATTATCGAGATCATTGATTTAGGGGCCACTGCCATCTTCCCATCTTGCAGCAGGTTGTCCTGCATGGGGGCATTTTCACTGCAGCACTTCTCTTTCCTTCATTTTTTTGCTTTTTATTCTGCTACTGTAAATAAAGTTAGACTTTCTCATTCATCCATTGTCCCAGCTAACTCTTTGGCAGGGTCAGCAGCAGCCTGCCACCACTGGATCCCCTGTCCTCTGGCAAAATTTCACTTCTAAATACGGAAATATAAATTCTAAATAAAATGTTAGCCATGCAAGTAAGTAATGTCTCACAGGAATGGTATATCAAGAAGTAGAGTTTATTTCAAAAATAAAAAGTGAGTTAATACTAGGAAACCTAAAGGAGAAAACCTTTATGATTTAACCAGTACAATTATTAATAAAATAAGTGTAAGCCAAAAGGTTGCTAACCAAAATGATCAGCTATCCTTAATAAAGCTGGAGGAGCCAAGCAAAGTTACTTAATAAAGACTGCTAACAACAATTAAAAGCAAATATTATAAACTATAAAACATTAAACACATTTTTAATTAAAATCATTAAGAAGAGATGGGTACTTGTTCTCATTGCTATGTAGCACTATCTTCAAGGATTTAGTGAAATGCAGTTGGAACATGGAGTAGCTGGGCAAGGAGGCCCAAGCCTGTAATCCCAGCTATTTGGGAAACTGAGATAGGAACATCCTAAGTTTGAGGCCAGCCTAGGCAATTTAGGAAGACACTGTTTCAAAACTTTAAAAGTTAAAAGGCAGGGGGAGACTGGGTATGTAGCTCAGTGCTCCCTGAGTTCAATCCTCATACTGGAAAAAAAGTATATGGAATAACTTGTATAAATTCTGGAAACAGACAAAACAATCTCTGTGTAGAATGATATAGTTATACAGTAAAGGAGGAAACTATATTTTTTCTGGAACACTCATGAGCTCATATTTGAGACAGACATTCCTATATCAAAAGAGACGAACAAGAGGAAAACGGGTGGGGAGTGTATTAATGTATGCAGAACACACATGCAGAAGAAATGTAACTCAAAGCAGTGGTTTTGGAGTCTGGCTCACATATCATCTTTAACAAGAGAATAATGCCCAAGAACCAGGCTCAGAATAAAACCATAGTAAGTTGTAGTGTAGAAATAGATAAACATGTCTGAAACAGAATAAAAAATCAATGTATGGGATGATGGGAAGATGGCGACCAGGTGAGCAGCAAGGGAGCGATCCTCCTTGATAAACACCACCAGCTCGAGACAGACTTGGCGAGCGTGAATGCCGGGACCTCGGCTGGGAAGTTCAAACTGGGCGTATTTCTCTGAGATGCCGGGGGAGATGTGGTAGGGCGGACCAGGCTGCCGTGGCGAGACGTGGGAAAGCCCCAGACGCTGGGAGCCAGGGACGATCCGTGCGGGGAGGAAGCTTGGCTCGGTCCAAGCGCCGTGGGAGCGCAGCCGGCTCGGTCCCTCCCGCCTCCCAAGCCGGTGCAGCAATCCGGCGACTCCCCACAGAGATCGGCTTTTTGGCGGCGGCAACGCCCAGCAGTCCCACATTTCGCGCGCATCGGGCGGGCCGCGCAGAAAGCCCCAAAGGATAGACTGGCACCTTGGAACCTTCCTGCCTGCAGGGACTCCAAAAACTGGTGAGATATCGGCGCTCGCGACCAGATCACCGAGTGGGGGAGGAGATCCATCCCTATACCTGCA
>PVLD010015050.1:0-50035 GCA_004027595.1 Dinomys branickii
GCGTCTGGGACTTTCCCACGTCTCGCCCCGGCAGCCTGGTCCGCCCTACCACATCTCCCCCGGCATCTCAGAGAAATACGCCCAGTTTAAACTTCCCAGCCGAGGTCCCGGCATTCACACTCACCAAGTCTGTCTCGAGCTGGTGGTGTTTATTAAGGAGGTTCGCTCCCTTGCTGCTCACCCGGTCGCCATCTTCCCCGGATCCCCTTTATTACGTTATTACTTGGATTGTTTTTTTTTTTTTGAGACAAGTCTCGCTATGCAGTTCAGGCTGCCTTCATCTCATGTTGTAGCCCAGACTGTCCTCACATTTGCAGTGATCCTCCTGCCTCAGCCTCTGGAGTGCTGGGATTACAAGCGGCCGCTACCATGCCTGGTTTTGTTTTGTTTTTTTGTCCATTTTTAAAGCACAAACAAAAATATCCCTATAGTCATGGTAGCCTATCTATGCTTACCAAACCGTTGGGCTGCAGGGCTGGAGAAAATGTCCCACTGGCCAGAAGGGCAGAGTGCAGAGGTGGGAAGAGGTGGTGACCGCAGGCAGCAGGGGGAGCCAACTCCTGCCTCAGCCTCTTGAGTGCTGGGATTACAAGCATGTACCACCACACCCAGCAAGAGACAAGATGTTTTTAAAATATATGTTATTTCTATAATGTCTGATGTGGGGAAAAATAAGTTACCTAATATTTTTTGAATATTGAGACAACCTCAAAAGTGGTTGCTTTCTTTTACCCAAAAAATGTATGATTTGCCTGTCTCACTATGTAGTGCAGGCTGGCCTTGAACTCACTTATACAGTCCAGGCTGGCCTCAGACTCACGCTGGTCCTCCTGCCTTAGTCTCATGAGAGCTGGGATTACAGGTATGGGCCACCATGCCTGGCTCAGGAACATGGTCTTATAAGACCTGTGGATCACAATTTCTCTGTTCTGAGTATTGTACATACTATATAGAATTTCTCATTCAGTGACCCATTCAACAACCTAGCCGCAGGGACAGAACTCGGTCATTAAAGGAGTGTCTGTGTACTGCCACGTCAGTCACCTGCCTCAGAATAGTACGCTAACATCAACCACACTCCCCAGCATGTCAAGTAGGATGTGGAAGTACAGTGGCGTCCCTCGGGAGCCACAGAGGCCCCAGTACCAAGATGAAGTGTGAAGCCAGTACTGGTAGAGGTGGTTCCACAGATGTCTCGGACTGAGCAGGGGAATGGCTTAAACGAAAACAATGGCTCAGCGATGACCTGTGCCGAGAAGGCAGTGGTGTGAGAGCAGCTGGCTGCAAAGGATGAACTAGGTGGTCTACCCAGTTGGCTAAATTTCAAGGGGTGCTTTTATCTGGCCCCTTTTACTGCCCACACTCTAACACGCTTTGCTCCCTCCAGCTCACACTTGTAAAAGCACATGTTTGTGTGCAATGAAGCACAGTTCAATAGGAAGAGAGATCGGGGTGGGGAGAACAGACACTAATTCATAATTCCTTTAAGTGGCCCTTCGTGTCAGGGGCCCCTCCTATCCCCTCCCTGAAACTGTAGCAGCAACAGAAGACTAAGAGACGTTTGCAGTAAGCACTTCTGACAAAAAGCTCCCTGCCAGATCCCCGCATCTAGCAAGTATCTGGACTATGAGAAGTTCCCAGTGCCCATCTGAGGGAGGCCTCCTAGGGTACAGGTCAGTTGTTCACCTGGCATAGCTCAGGCAAACTCTGGCAGTGAAGAAGTGATGACACACATGTGAAACTGCCGAGGCGGCCCCATCAGTAAGAGGCACAATTGTTGGCTCAAATTTGAGAAAAACAGGAAAAAGCTCTTCTAAGGTCTTAGATCAGAGCACTTTGAAGATAACGGGCTTCTGGGTAATTTTCTAGGAGAACAGTGTTGAGGTCCAAAGTTAAGATTCAGTGATGAGGACAGGGTGTGTTGGAGTGGGAGGACACTGAGTTGAATTCTCGGGGCCCAGAATGCGCAGCCTAAGCTGGCTGAAAACTCCGCTTCCATCGAGGGCGGAGCAGGCCACTGGGCAGGGTACATCCTGTGTGTAGGAACCACGTGATTCTACTAGTGGAAGGACAGGGAATTACAAAGTCTAGAAGCCAGGTGGGATGTGTTATGATTGGATAATTTCTTAGTTACCAAAGAGCTAAAACTTATCCCTAACATAAGCTTCATAGTCACTTACTTTTCTTCCCAGTATCAAATTTATTTCATGGCAATTTATGTGCTGGGATTTTAGAGACACTAGGACAACTGTTTCTCACAGCCAACCTCCTTCCACAAGGTCGCCTAGGGAACATGGAGGCATTGGTGATGACGCTGTCCATCACAGCAGGAGAAATGAGAGTCTGGAAACAACTAAACTGAGAAGTGAAATTCAGGCATTGAAATTTGGGACAGCCAGTGGGACCAAAGTGTGGTAGAAATTGTGCTTGCTTCAAATTTCCCAGCTTCAAACCCCAGTTCTATCTGGCTCTTTAGCTGGGTGAGCCGACAGAAGGATTTGGGTCTGAGTTTTGGATGAGATTCCAAAACAACAGGTTCCCATCACTGACCACATTCCAACTGAAATACTGCACCAACCCTGCAGAATTTGAAAACAGAAGATTCAGAGCAGAAGTATTCAGGGGAAAAAAAAAGGGGCTACTCTCAAAGAATTTAGGAAGTCAGATTTCAGAGGGACTGGCTTACAAACAAACAAAATAAATTCATGATAGACATTTAAAGAGAAAGAGCCCTCAACACGAGCAAGGTTATCTAGTTCACATTCGCATGTTATTATGGAAAAGTGGTGATTTTTTTCACATGATTATCACGCCCTCACATGTTATAATCAGATATCAGCATTGTAAAAGTCAGGGAAACACTTTCGTTAGAATTAGGTAAGAACTGAAGGCATTCCCATCCCACTGAGAAAGGAAGGGATCGGAGAGGTCAGGAATCTAGACTTACTGGAGAAGCTCAAGGCTTCCTGTATTTAGGGACCGCAGCTGACCTGGTAAGTTTACTGCTTCTGACTCATCTCCCAGTGAAGTTTGGTTCAGTTTTGGTTTCTTCTCTGCTTAGGGAAAATTATTGCACAAGTTATTTATCATGACAGTGGAACAAGGAGGGAGCTTTGTTTCCAAATAAGGGAGCTGGAAACCTCTTACCACTTGGAAAGCCAGAAGGAACTTAGAGAACTGGAGGTCTCTTTAGAGAGCTACTGGTGTTCCAAGTCCAACCTCGCCCTGAAGAAAGTAGGTAGTTATGGGGGAGGGGCCCTTCCTCCTCCAGCTGCTGAGGGGCAGTGCAGAGAGTCGGACAGTTTAGGACACAAAAGTACAGTGCTCAGGTTGAACTCTGGGTCCAGTCTAAGGGGTTTGCAGCCATCCTTCCTCGGATCCTCCATGTGGATAACTCGCTGTTAGTCATTGCTTTAGGAAGCTGAGGCTGTGCCTTCCCAGGGCTGACTCTCAGGGTAGAAAAATACAAATAACTTTTCATCAGATTGAGATATATAGGGTAGGGAAGTATTCCTAGCACAAAGAGAAAGCTGCCAAAGAATTGCTGAACAGAGCACGACAGCTTTGCTCTTGGTAGAATTGCAACCTTTCCTACATAGGGGAGTCTCAAAAATCAATGCTGGCTGTAACCAAAGATGCTGTGTAACTTCTTAGGAGCAAATAGCATTCCATACACATTTTTGCCACTCTGCATCTTACCCTTTTTCATTTGGCAATATGTATCAAATCTTTCTATTTAAAGTAAAGAGCTAAGGAAGACTTCTTTAGAAAAATATTAAGAAATATGAGTATGTTCATGGGTCAGAGAGAAATGTCAGTGAAGAAATCAAAAATGCCAAATATAAGAGTTAAAACTATGATTATGAACACTGTAACAGGCCCTTTCTATAAAGCCCCTTCCGCTAAGTGCTGTACTCAGATGGCCTATTTTTAATTTTTGACCATTATATTTTGACTGCACCTCAGCTATGTTTAAATAAGTGTAGATACGAGAGTACCACTGTGTTACGCTGGTACTGCACCACACCCCACACACTGCATGGCAGCATTCAGCACAGTGCTGTCCCGCAGAAACAGCAGGCCACACCGTGCAGCCTAAGTGTGCAGCGGGCTGTGCCATCTAAGGGTGCAGAAGACATGTGTGCATCACATGAAGACGAAACCTCCCAGGACTCAGGATGAATTCTCTTACATGACACATGACAGTATTTCATACACACATGGAAGACACCTAGAAAATCTTATTACAGCATCTTCAACAAAGAACAGTAAATTGTTAGAAAAGTGATCCAAACAATGACTTCAAATCTCTTTGAGTGGCAGCTTGGGGGCGGGCCAGTCACTGACAGGTGAAGCTGGTCAGTTCACTCTGTTGCTGTAAGTTTCCCTGATTCCGGGCCTAGAAGAGTCTCACTTTTGTCTTCCTGGCAGAAGGGTGAAAGATGACTTTGGCTTTTATAAATCTGCATTTAGCCAAGGAGAAAGAGGGCTGAGAATTCTCCTGCCTTGACTCACCTGCCTTTAGCTCCACAGCACATCAGATTTTGGGGCAGCAATTCGGGTCTCCTATGTAGACAAAGACAGGAGGGCACTAGGAAAAGATTTTAACAGTTATAGTTAGATGGTAAGATTGTGGCTGTCTTCTTTTGGTTTTCAAATTTTCTGAAATGCTAGCATAGTCTTCATATTAAAAATAATTTCTAATAAGACAATACAGGTACATGGTACAGATTACATAAAGAACTCTGCATATCTGATCGCATTTCTTATGCTTTTCCACTAGGTATCACTCCACTATTGCAATCTTAATTTTTTAAAAATTTTACTAGGATTCCTGGTTCTGTCTTCAGATCTCCCCCTGGTGTCACCTTTATAATTTTTTCATTTGGGTTATTCCAGGTCTTTAAAAACTATTCTTGTTTTAATTAGCCAAGATCTTTTGTTCTATCTGGCATTTTGATAGTTTGAACTTCAGCTTTCAAAGCCCTATTTGATCACAAGTCCCTCTCACTTGAAAGCAAGGTTACCCCACTAATACTCATGAGCAATAATGTCATTAAGATTCCTTCCAACATTGTAGTTCAAAATATCCCATAGGGATACTATTTACAAAATATTAAAGAGAGGTGAAAGTGTGACAGGATTTTTGAGATAGCTTAGCAAAAAATCAATGGCAACCAATAGCAACAGAGCCTCTGTTTCTCTGGGAAAGCAGAAATGTGGCTCAAGTGCCTTGTTATCAAGACTTGGTAAGCTTTTTCCCCTGTTAAAACATGTTTCCCTCAGTACCCAGTCTTACATTAGTGTTTATTCTTGGTGTCAATAGTAAGTGGAAATGTAAATATCTTATCGGGAGACTGGGTAGGGCTTACAGTTTATCAGCCATTTCATTGATGTCTTTCTTTGGTTTTGAAACTTGGCCACAGCAGCCCCTAATAATATCTGACACTAATGAGAAAAACTAAACAACATGTGAAATAAATGTCAAACAGTCATGCTTTGTACACTATCAGTGTGTAACAGCCCCTTCTAAAGCTTACATAATACATAATTATAATTCTTCCTTTCAAATGATTTTGGACATTGGCCTTCCTAAAAGAATTCTTTAAATTCTTTAAGACGGTTTGTTTCATTCAAGTCTCACAAGCACATTTATAGCATTGCTAATACTCTGTTTTACATAGAGGTACACTGAGGCCCAGAGAAGTGAGTGGATTTTCAGTGAAGAGCCTAGGTCCATGGAACCTTAGCTAGGACTCTCCACATTGCCACACTGGGCGTGTGGGCATGGTCTTTGTAATAACATGGAGACTACACATAATAGAACCATACAGGTGTGAATCTAAACTACTTCTTTAGATCATCCACTGGAACTTTCTACCTCTGAAGAACATAATTATTTAAAAAGCAAATCCTCAGAGTTTTGGTGTCTCTCTGCACTTGTCTTTGAATTGAGCTGACACCACCCTGGGAATTAGCTCCACCCTCAAAATCTCTGAGCTGATTTTGGTCTGACCTCAGCTCTTCCTGAGACCTACACCCATTTTCTGATCTCTTTGGTCTCTAAGCTGGGGTACCTTCTCAACCTCCTGCCTGCTGAGGACTCCTGGCTGTGGCCCCTACGGCAGGGGGGCAGCACCAAGCCCTAGGATTCCTGGCCACAAATGGAAAATCCCCGCTTCTCTCCCATTATCTCCGAGTCATACCATGGCAAAATCTGGATCTCCCCTCCCACTTCCAGATTCAGGGCTCTGCAGTCAAGCGAGGAGTTGCAACTATTGAGGTGATACATCTGGTGAGAAAGACCTCGCCCTACCTCCTAGTACCTGCAGTGTCTGCTTGTCCCACTACACATCTTACGGTGCTCTTGCAAAACCAAGGACAATCAAAGTGGTAAGGTACAGCAGACACTGAGACCCTGAGGTCTCCCAGGGTCACCCAGGTAAACATTAAAAACCTGCCTGAAGCAGCTCCAGCAGCAGACACATATCATTGTCCCAGGGAGAACAAATCCAGCCACTTGCTTATATAACCAAGCCATGGGTCTCTCCTGGCCACCTGCTTCTCTGGCCACAGCCAACTCTGACCAAAGTTCTACTCAGCTGTAATTCCAATAAGCAGTTGCATTTCTGCTAAACAATCATTTATCAGCTGGCTGTGCCACCCACTAGTCCATATCAATTTATGGGTTTTTTTTAAGAGAGCAGGTGTTCTCAATTTTGTTGTTACCCATGCTATTTTTCATATCACATGACTTTAAATACTTGATTTTAGATATCGTAGAAGTTTTTTGTTCGGCAGAATTTCTGGGTACCATGTCTGTGTATGTGTCTTAGGTCTAAGCTAACTCATTAATTTCATATTTAAACATAGAGAACTCAGAGTTTAAACTGAGTCAGTTCAAGATTCTCCACCCCATTTATAGTAGGGACATCTGGAATAGGAGCCAATGCCCGCAGGGACCAGCTCTGCTGGACACTGGGTCAAATGTCCTCATTGGCCCTCATCCTCATGAAACAGTTATGCGTGGCTGTGTCCCCATTCAGGTCCCTTCCTCTGCTTCTTCTTGCTTCTGATGCTGGGCTTTGCTGGATGCAGTGAGTCTTGCGCAGCCACCTCTGAACCCTTCAGAGTACCAGGAGGGATCCATCAGGTTTTCTCAGGCCTCCCAGAGTGCACCGTACACAATGAGGCTGTGTGCGGGTGCACCTCCCTCAGCCACTGCTGCCCGCCCCAGCAGGCCCCAAGAAAGAGTACTCATTTACTTACATTTAGCATGATGTACAGTACCATCAGAAACCCAAACAGAGAGACTACACTATTCACAACAGCCAAGAAATTGAATTGACCCTATGATTACCAATAGATGAACTGACAACGTATGGTTCTTACATACAATGGAATAATACTCAGCTATAAAAGAGACTGAAACCCTGTTGTTTGTGACAACGTGGATGGAACTAGAGATCATTATGTTAATAGAAATAACCCAGGCACAGAGAGGCAGGTGCTGCATAGTCTCACTCGTGGAGTCTAAAAAGCTGATCTCGTAGCATTTGAGCGTGGACTGGTGATTACTAGTGGCTGGGAGAGAAAGGCTGTGGAAAGCTTGATCCAGGATATTAAGTTACAGTACACAGGAATAAGAAACTCTGGTGTGCCCAGCACTCGGGAGGCTGAGGGAGGGGGTCATTGTGAGTCCAAGAGCAGCCTGAGCTACAAAGTGAGCTCAAGGCCAGCCTGAGCTGCATATTGAGACCCTGTCTCACAAAGACAAAAAAAAAAAAAAAAAAAAGAGAGAGAGAAACCCTGGTGTGCTATTGCACAGAGAGTAGCTGAAGGTAACACTATCGTACTGTATGTTTCAAAAAGCTAGAAGGATTCTGAACATCTTTTCCACAAGGAAATGATGTTTGAGGGCATGGACATGTTTTAGACGTAGACATGATTTAGGCATTGCATAATGTATACATGTATCAAAACCTCACATTACCCTGTAGATACGAAAAATTGCATGATTTTTACATCAGTTGAAAACTAGATTGTAACGTGGGCCTGGGAAGCCTGAGTGGGGGACGGCGGCAACTGGGGCCGCAGCTCAGAGGCCTTGGGAAGGCGGAGCTGAGTGTACAGCAGACACCCACAGACCCAGATGCCAACCGGTACACAGCCCTGTGCCCACCGGCCCTCACCCCATGGCCCAGTCTGCTCGGCTGCTCTGCCCACTGCTGTGGGCCTGGGGCCGCTGCCACCCTCAGCACTGCTCACCTTGTCCACTTAGCTTTACCTGCTGCCAGTGCCCCAGGTAGAGCGCGCCCCACTAGAAGAGATGCTGAGGCCCCAGGTGGAGGAGGGCCGGGGCCGAGGCCTGATCCTTCGCGCCCTCTGCAGAGTTCCCAAGGGTGACTGGGGTCTGTGCAGTGCGCTGAGGAGCTGCAGCTGTTGAGGTGATGTCTGGTGAGGAAGACCCCCCCACCTCCTGGTGGCCTGCAGTGTCTACTCTTCCCATGGTCGCTGGGGCTCCTGAGCAGGAATGGATCATTCTGGGCTGAGGGGATCCTTGAGGGCTAGCAGAGGACACAATGGATGGACAGGTGGAAGCCATGAAGGAAGGCTTGTTAGCACATGGACTTGACAAGAGGATATCAGTGATGAGCTGCAGCACCAAATTTGCTTCCTGTTTATTTCTATGGCGCTTTATGGGATGCAACACTGTCAGGCCCAACTTTTAGAAATTTCCAACACTGCTGGCTACACTTGGGAGTCTAGGGCTGGCCTGCTCCACGTGGACTGTGCTGCACGGGAAGAGACAGAATGCTTACGGTGAAGCTGGGGTGCCCCACTAATCGGTGTACAGGAACTGAAGGGCAAGCACTCCAGGTTCCCTTCGCTGAATTCCGTGTGTCCAGAGAGTTCTCCAAGCTGTGGCTGGGAGCCCGGGCCAGGGACTCTGCCCTCAGGCTGCTGTGACTGCCTTCTAAAGAGCAGGTGCCAATGTCACCACTGCTGCATGCCTCGATTGCTGCAGCGACTGAAAGAGGAGTGACCGGAGTGTGAGGGACCTAGGAACTAGAACTTGTGGAAGCTCTTGGGCCCTGAGAGAAGGGAAAACCAAAGTAAGTATGCTCTTAGAACTGAATATAAAGAAATTTAAATTTTAAGGAAAAAAAGATATATGGATGCATAAATACAGGTGAGTTCTTTGTCCCCTTAAACAGTTCACTGCAAACAATCTGATGAGACATTTATTCATCAGGAAATATCTACTGAGGGCCAAGAACTGCTCTAGATACTGGGCATGTGTTAGCAAGACAAGACTTTGAAATTAGAGGCTTGGCTCAGTCCTGAAGCTTCCAGACACCCCCGCCCTTTGGGATTCCCAGAGGCTTGCTGCCTGCGTGCGCTTCTGGCCCCTTCTTGCAAAGCCATCAGGATGACTACCCAGAGCCTTCTCTGTATGAGCTGGCTGGCCACGCAGAGCCTGGCGAGGGGTGAGATCATAGCCCGCACCGCTCCGTACCACCTGCTCACTCTGATCTCCCGTGAAGTGTGCTATAATAAGACGGAGGAGTATGTGATCCCTTCTACCACTTTGTGGATGTCCTGAAGATGCTAGAACTGAACTGAGTTCAGGAAGTGGAAGTGTGTCGCTTTTCAAGTGTGACAGACCTGGTTTCCTTTGCTCCTTACCTGGGCAGGTAGGAAATCTCCAAAGACTTGCCATGTTCCCATTCTCTAATAAGTACTATACTACCTCAAGCAGAATCTAGAGTATTATAGCCAAGTTCATTCATCGTTTCCAGGAGCTGAACTGCCTCCAGGAACTCTACATGGACTGTGCTACTTCCTTAAATGCCACTGGGACAGGCACTCTGGCGCCTGAAGACCCTCCTGAAGACTCTCTTAATAACTGACTGGGAAGCTTCACCACCAGGCATCTCCTTAATCAATTCACTGCAAATAATCTGACGATGCATTTATCCATAAGGAAATATTTCCTGAGTGCCAAGTACTGTTCAGACTGGAAACATCTGTCCCTGTACTTGAGTGTCAGGCAGCTAAGAGACCTGGAGCAGAGTGGAGTTTGACACATTTAGTCCCAAGCCCCTGAAACTTCTGCTGAAGGCTTGCTGCAGCACCCTGACCTCCCTGGACTTGGAGACAGGTTGAAGGGAAGAGCCCCAGATCAGTACCATCCTGCCTGCTCTCGGATGCTACTCCCGGCTCACCACCTCCAGCTTCTGTGAGAATGACATCTCCATGTCTGTCTTGAAGGACCTGCTCCGCCACACTGCCAGTGTGAACCACTTAAATCTAGAACAGGATCCTGCCCTGCTGGAGAGCTACAATGACCTGGGTGTTCTGCAACTAGGGACATTTGCCCAACTTTGTGCTGAGCTCTCAGATACCTGAGAGCTAATAAGGCATCCAAAGATGGCCATGTTTGGTGTTTGGTGCAGGTCGCTGCTGAGATTATTGCCCCAATTCTTCTATCCCCTGGAGGCTTCTCCATGTCGCTGTGGCATGCACTATGATTGTAACCATGTTGGAAGCTTTTCTCTGCACTTTGGGAGTTGGAAGCCAAGAAATAGGATTTTCCACAAAGAACAAAAAGAGGTAGCTTAGATACCTGCTTTCCATGAGTGGGCCAAGGACAAGTGATGCTGGGTGCTGGGACTAGCGAGCAAAAGGATTTCTGGGAAACAATGGGACGTTGGTGGCCCCATGTCCTTGGAGTCAGAAATACCAATTTAAATTTCCAAGAGTGGGTTTAAGCTTTAGCGGTTGTCTTAGTTACTTTTCTCTCATTGCTGAGACAAAATACCCAACACCCAAAATGAAGGAAGGAAAGGTTTATTTAGCTTACCCTTTGTGGAGGTTTCAGGCCATACTTAGTTGGTTCAGAGGCAGAGTGGCACATGGCAGAAGGCAAACTTCATGGCAGCAGAGCACAGCAAAAACAACCAGAGCAAAAAGGACGAATGGCAGGCAAGAAGCCCCTTTCTATCCCTTACCTTGTAAACAGCCTACCCCCACCCAGGGGGCGTGTACCTCTCACATAAACTCCATGTCCTCCGCTTCCACAGGCTCAGGATATAAACAAAGTAAGCACCCTGGCTTCCTGCTGAATCACTCTGCCAAACCTCTGGACTCCCCAAGTTGACACAATGTATCAACCATAACAGCGGTCCATAAGGGCACCACCCCTGAGTGGGTATTTGTAGAAAACTGCTCAGAAATCAAGGGAAATTTGGTGCACCCCACCCCATACACTCCATGGCCAGTTAACCTGGATTCCAGTTCAAACGTAGAGAACCTGACTGTAGTGAAAGAAGACCGTGAGATTTCTGATCAACAGTTCAGGGCCTTGTGGCATCAAAACACAGTTGGGCACTCTTCACGGTCCTGACTGCTCTCTGAGCCCCTGCCACGTTCTTAACGTTCCCGTCGCCTTGTCTCGTTGAGAGAGGCCCAATGGCTAGACGCTCAACCCAGCCATCTCTTTATGTACTTTGATTTTTTTACCCACAAATACAAATAAAGTAGTTTTCAACGAGAAAAAGAAAGGAATCAGATAAATGCATCAAGACAGACAAGAAACCGGATTGATTTTCACAGTGAAAAGTGAGCTTAGTTTTGATTGTTCTATCCAAACAACCCATGAGATATTAAACTTTCCCCTAAATAAGAACACCCAAGAGCTGCAGACATTTTGAGCCAATTCTCATGGCTTCAGTTCCAAATTCCTGGCATTGTAGCTGTAGCTTGTTTTCCAGGGTATTGACAAGTATAGAAATGGCCTCTTTTTAGAACTATGAGGAGGTCACCCACTGCTGACTGCCAACTGTGAGCCAGGCACTGTGCCAGGGTTTAGTATATTTTATCTCCAACTCTTAGTACAGCTCTAAATAAGATATTATTAGGTCCAGTTTGCAAGCGAGAAAACAAGTGAGTAGAACTTAACTAATTAAATTACCTGAAGTCACACAGGTTGTAAGTGGATGAGATTAAGGAGAACACAGGTGGCCTGTTGTCACTCTGCCTCCCTACAAATGGCAGGGAAATCATAAAAACAAAGCTAAATTGTAGTTAGGAAACACTGGACTGTTTCTTTAAACAAAAATATTGCCCTTCACATTTGAGATTATATATGTGTAATTTGAAGAATGCAGGGAAATTCTTAGAGAAGAAAGAACAAAGATATACCAAGTTAGTAAAAGCTAAAGTTTGCGCAAACACAGATGACTGAAGGCTAAACAAAAAACAATAAAGCACATTAGAAAATACCATGGGGAGGTTGTATGAACAGAATCCACTTTCCCAGGAAAGCTTCTGAGAACAGATCTTGGAGGGTGGGGGTGGCGATAGGTGAGCGGGCCCCATACCCGATTCTGCAGGTACCCGTTCAGCGCCAGGGTTATGAATGAATGTGGGCTGGAGGTATAGCTCAGTGGTGTAAGTGCTTGCCCGCTAAGCATAAGGCCCTGAGTTTGATCCCCGGTACCGGAAAAAAAAAAAGGAACAGATGTTTCCTTCCTTCGTTTTCAGTGGAATAAGCGCTTGCCTAGCAAGCGCAGGGTCCTGAGTTCGATCCCCAGTACCGCAAAAAAAAAAAAAAAAAATGAATGAATGTGGCTGTGAAATGGAACAGGATCCTCCAGCCCACTGTAAGCCAGCCTTCCTAGAAGATGCACCCTCTTTTCTTGCACCCTCAGACTTGACCCTGCACCTGGCTGGCCTCCCAAGAACGTGTAGGTTACCCTAGAAAACTCCGTATTCCAGGCTTCTCGGTGTGCTGTGCCAGCACAGACCTGTGCGTTTATGAAAATCACATTCTCTGTCTGCATCATCTTCCCTCAAAGCGTGTCAAAGGGAGAGCACCCTGCCAATGAGTTACACCACCTAAGGGGGCCCCAGGGAGCCAGGAGGGAGAAAGCAGACGGGAAAGCAGCAGGATGGGCTGAGCATACAGGGACTCCACGTCAGTTCCAGTGAGCCTTCCTTTGTACATCAGCCCACCTCTGTGGACGTCTTTCGCTTCCTCCGGCCCTTGGAGATGCCTCTCCCTTCCATGAGATTACAAGTTTCTGGGAGGCAGCAGAATCAGAGCTTGATAAGCTACAGGCCAGGCCACAAACTTTCTCTCCTCTGTAGGAGAGGAGGAAACCCGTAGCAACCCACGGCAGAAGGAAAGCGAAGCCCTGACACAGCTGCAGACTCGCCCTTTCCCCTTCTGTGCTTTGGAACAAAAATGACACTGTGACCATGACCCTATTACAGCACATGGAAACACAAAGAGCAGAACTGATTAAGCTGTTGGGGTTTCCTGTCACGTGATCGATACAGAAACAAACCACATCAGATGTTCCATTCACAGCTCTTGAAGTTAAACTTTGCTTTTGTCTCTAGTTAGTTATTCCACTAATTATTTTTACCTGTTCCCTTTGTAAGCATGAACCTAGTTGTTTTATTTTTAAACAGTGCCAGGCGCCACAATATCCACTTTTGGGGAACATTTCTGGAACACTGGCAGCTGTATTTGAATCCTGGTGTCCTTGTAGCACTTACGCCTTGGGGTAAACTGCGCTAGGATATTGTTTGCAAGACTTGGTTTGCGCAGGCCTTACAACTTCAGGCTACCTCCGGGAAAGAAACGTGAGAAGTTTGCAGTTTGTTTTTAATGTTCTTTCTCCTTTACCACTGCACGGCTCCTCAGGTCCCCATGGCCACCTGGGTTCAAGTCCTCAGTATTCGGTGACCTTGAGCAATGCTAGATCTCTCTGTTACTCAGTGCATTGTCACAGAGGAACAGGTTACCATGAGGATGACATACCTGAATAGGTGTAAAGCACTTAGAGCAATACTGTGCCCTGAGAATGCACCTATCCACACCATACTGTCCTACCCTTCCTGCTCTCATCCCCCGCCCCCCCGTCAGTTACACAGCCTGATGGCTACAAGGAAAGGCAGTCTTGTGGCCTCTAGCTGACAGTCAGCCCCTCCCCTTTCACTTCCTGTTCCTCCACACTGACTATTCCTTGGCCAGGGCCCCTGCCTCCCGTGCGCCTTGCCTTTCTTTGCTGCCACGGAGCTCTGGGTACAGGCTACACCACCAGCTGAAACTTGGCCTCCATTACCCTGCCTCCTGGGGAATCCACAGGCCATCCCCGCAACATGCCCACCAAGGAAGGCCTTCAGCCCCAAGGGGATTTGACAGGACCTCAGTACAGGTTTCCTAACTGGTGGAGAAGAGTGGAATAAAGCACAAGCCTGGTACTCTGAAGCCCAGGCTGGTTCTGTTCTGGTTGCTGAGAGCCACCCTGGCCTCAGCCTTCTTTTTCTCAGAGAACTTCCCCGCTCCAGGGGCAGAAGCTTTGGCCCTTCTGCATAGCTCCCCGACTGAGTCTTCTCCCCTTTTGAGCGGAACACAATCCAAGATACTCTTAAGGATGCTATGGTCCTGAGAATCTGCCTATCAGGAGCTGCAAGCATCCCTCCAGCACAAACCCTACTCTCTCTCCGCAGGGCTCCTCACGCTGCCCCAGCTCCCAGCAGCATGAGATCCCGACGCAGGTGGCTTAGGGTGCGCTGCTCACCCCACAGCGTTCTCCTGCAGGAACATGCTATCTTCATGTGACTGAGACCTACAGTCCCCACTCAGGTGATGGCTCTAGAGTGCTGACAGGGCCCCCAAATTCCCAGCAGACTGGGATCTTACCTGAGCCTCAGTATGCTCCACACTGGGAAAGGGTCAGGGCCAGAGCAGAGTCCACCTTGGGAGAAGTCAGCCTCAAAAGCCAGGCTCTAGCCTCGTCGAGCAGAAGGCCCACTGATTCTGAGCTCTTTTTCTGTTCCTCAGCTCAGGCCTGGTGTCTGGGGAAGAGCTTGACCAGACCAGGTGTCTGCAATAGGCGTCGAGGCTTCATCCAATCCTCACAAAACCCCCCATGGTAGACAATGTGCCATCTCTATTTCAAAGTGAGGAAATGGAGGCACAGAGGAAGAAGGCAACTCCCAGAGGCTCATACACAAGAGAGAGACACATGGGTTTGAAAATCCAAGCACTTCTCCACCAATGTGCACCTGGTGACAAGCCCCGGGAGGTCCGGCCTTGTCTCTGAGCCTCAGTTTTCCATCATACCCCTCTTAGAGGCATAATCCTATGGCTCAATCCTAGGCATAGGACTGCTGTACAAAACAGGTCAGTCGTGTACACAGAATCGTCAGCACGGTGCCTTAAGAGTGAATATGCATGAGGCAAAAACTTATGTATGTATGTAAGTGTCTATGTATATACATATGTGCAGGATGGCTAACATGGTTCTACTACTGACTTATGCCACTGAATGGTAAGGAATAGTTGGTGACTGATTGTTTGATCAATCTTGTATGTCTTTATGTGTTCTCCGGTGCATACATTTTGAAGATATCAATATGAAATGCAACAACTATTGTTGGTTTTCTGTTGCTTTGTCTATAATTCAATTATGATTATAAGTTTATTGAGCGACTTTGTGTCTCTTTGTTAATGCGTTTCATTTTTTTTTTCTTTCTTTTTCTGTTGTAGTTGATGTAGTTCTTTTTGCTTTCACACTATAAAAAGAAGTTGTACTACTGACTCAGGTCACTTTATTGTAGGGAATAGTAGATGATTAATTGTCTGATCAATTTTGCATGTCTATACCTATTTTCCTGAATATACAATTAGAAATTATCAATATGTAATGCAACAACCATTGATGATTCCCTGTCACCCATCTGTAACTCAGATTCGATTGTACTATTCTTATGCTACTTTGTGTATGTTTGTTAATATCTTTTTTTATTATACTTTTAAAATAAAAAAAAGTGAATATGCAGTGTTAGTTATCAACAGCATCATCATCGTCACCGTCACTATTAGGTTTCAAATACCAGTTATGTTACTGTCGGTTTCCTGCATATTTCTTGGGACCCCCAACAGCTTTGTTTTGCTCCAGGTTACCCGCATCATAGAATTGTCTTAAAGATGGAAAGAGAGGACATCTGTCTGTAACAGCAACTAACTGCACTGAATATTCACTGAGTGGCTGCTATGCATCATGCACCAGGCTGGAAATGAAAGACAAAATGGCATTGTGCCTGCCTCGAGGAATTTGCTCTTTCCTAAGGCAAAGTGGCAATTGTGACCAGATGGTTGTATGACAGGACTGGAGACAGTCTGTGGCCCAAGAGGGGAAGGGTTGCCAGCTGGGGGAGTCGGGCCTTCCCATGAGGTTGCTAGGGGGCTGCTGCAGAAGGAGCAGGGGCTGTCGCAGAGATGCGCAGTAGACTGGTGCGCCAGAGGGGCACAGGAGCACGAGGAAGCCCTGGGGCCCACATGTACATTTGCTCACTAGAGGTGAAAACTCCAGGGAGAACCAGACACCCGCAGCCCTGCCAAGCACTGAGGGGCTGCAGCTTTAGTCACAGCCCCAAGCTTCCAGCCCCAAGTTCTCCTAATGCCTTTTCTCGGAAGGAGCCATAGCCAGTCGCCTCCACTCTGAGCTGTGGGCTCTGCGTGTTACCCTTTTACCTCATTCACCATTTCTCCCCAGCACTTCTACAAGTTCCAGGGCATGTGTGAGCTCATGTTTTCATTTTACGTTCACAATGAAAAGTTCAGTCACCCCAGATCTGCTCAACAGATCCTTGGGTGACGTGGTGAATGAGCCCTTGTGAGTGAAGAACACTGGGAAGGAGATTCTGGAGAACAAGACCAGAGGGATGGGACCAGAGACCCCACAGTGGGTCTTAGATTTCAATGCCAACATTTCCAGGTGGTGTGTAGCCACAGAAGGATCTTCCTTCAGGTGAAAATAGAATGTTACAAAACTAAATCCATGATGGTTTAATTTAAGCTCATTTTTCAAAAGGTACTTTGTGGGGACATAATGATAATGATAAAAACATGGCAAAGTATTAACACGGGAAAGTCTGAGTGAAGGACATACAGAAGTCCTGTAAGGTGCTTAGTAACTGTTGTGTGAACCCAAATTATTTAAAAAACAGAATTAAGAAACGTGATAATGGTGAGGACAGAGGTCTAGGCTGATTGCATGTTGGGGGAGATGCAGCAGCTCTGGCCCTGGTGACCCAGAGGGGAACATCAAGATTCTGAGCACCGCATGGATGGTTCTGAGCCAGGAGACACCATCTCCTCACAGCCCGAAGCAGGAAACATTGGCTCTATGTAAACCAGAAACTGTTACCAACCTGCAAAAGCAATGCTACTCTTTCGGCCAAATAAAACGTGGACTTCCTGTGTAAGGATAAACAACAGTATCAGTCACTTGAAGCTCTGTAGGATCAAGACCTTGATGTCCACAAAGCGATGCAGGCCTCTGTGTGGCAGTGGCGATCTCTTTGTTGTTCTCCTGCCCCGAACATGCCAGATGGAGTCTGAAGTGCACGCCCATTGGAATGGAAAGATGTGATTCTTTGTGTTTATGTCCTTTAGTTCAGTCACCCAGGCATGTTCTCAGTAGATTGCCCTTTGTACAGACTTCAGAGTAGAATCGCAGATGTGCATAAAGCCACTGAGCAAAATTTTGTTCATCTGTACGACCAAAAGAAGGAGAGTCTAAATCATATTTGTGTGGGAGACCGCTGAGAGACCTGCGGTCCGCATCCATTTTGTAAATCACCAGCCATCTTGAGAATTTAGTTTCAGTTTCCATATATGGTCAGTTTCCTGTAGTTTCCATGTATGGTTAGTTTCCTGTAATTATATAATAGACTTCTATATATGGTCAACTTCCTGTAATGATGTAATATCGCCTGATGCTCTGACCACCCTCGCGTGATGTCTGGACCTCCCTCTGTTGCCTGGTTACCATTGACGTCAATCTCCATTCCTGCACTGTATATAAACCCGCGACTTCTGCTCAATAAACGAGGCTTGATCAGAATTTTGTCTTGCCTCCGTTTCTCGTGTCTCTTGACTCCCTATTATCCCACTCCCCCTCTCTCTAGAGCCTTCGTTGACTACCCGTGGGTCGGGACATATTTGGAAAGAAAGGGAGCCTGGCCTCCTCACTAGGTGTCTTGCTATGACTAAGGGAGATCATCTTCTTTAACCCTTCCCACCTTCATACTCAGTATTGAAGAAAAGACAAAACCAAGCTTCCAGGAAATTAAAACATTTCCTCCAAGGTCACACAGAGCTTATTTCTGAAGCCAGGTCTTTCTGTCCTTTCTGTTGGTTCACCAGAAGGAAGCATCTGTCTCTGCAGGCGCTGACCTTAGACTCAACTAAGCAATGGGCCCCAAGGGTTGATTCTAAAACTAACACATCTGGTGTGGCAGGGGTTGGTTCAGTGTTGGAACTGCAAAGCAGTCTGGGTCAGTAAACTGCTGGATAAAGATGTTTGCCAAGGTCTTTTGGGTAAGTACTTCCTCGGTCTTCTGGGGTTAGAAGCACGTCCCAGGCTTGCTCTAGACTACACCCTGCCAAGGAGTTGGGCAGTAGTGCCAGATGTCACTGGCCAACACCCACGAGCTCCAAGTGTGACCTGGCTCAGGGTGGGCAGGTGGGTTTTGATAATAGCTTCTTCTCACATATACTCTCAGCCCTCTCTGGTTTTCCGAAGACTTTGCTTCTGCCATTATTTCTGCTTCCCATTCTGTTCCCTGGTGTATCTCCTCTCGTTTGGATATTCCAGGTACACTTTTTTCAACCAAAATAAACAGACTCCGCGTTCTCTTCCAGTGACAGCCCTGTCTTTCCCATGCTCCTTCATCAAGACTTTTGACTGCACTTCCTCACCTCCCAGTCACACAGGCCCGTCCAGCTCCTGTCAACTCTCCCAGCACCGCTCTAGTCAGCGTCACCACTGCCCATCCGGCACTGCCTACCGCTTCCTGATCTCATCATCCTGACTTCCCAGCTTGGCTTAGGTTGTTTAAAGTTCCTATCTTGGCTTCATGCTGCCGCACTCACCTGGTCATCTCCTGCCTCCACGGCTGCCTTATCTCCGTCTCCTCCTTTACTGAACTTCTAAATGTTGGCCTGACTGCAAGCTTGGTCCTAGGCCCTCGACTCATATCCGCTTATTCCATGTCATCCTACCTCCATTCAGCACAGTGTAGGCAGCACTGTATTCATGGGGCGTTTAGTGCATGCCACACAGTGTTGGCATGGGAGAGAGGGCAATGAATGGAAGAGCAAAGCCCCTCCCTTAACCAAGAGCCATTCCTGTGGGAGGGAAAGCGAGCACAGTGTACCAGCAAAGGATTACATGATGTCGGGCAGCTATTGTGCTAGGAAGGAAAGTGTTGTAGTTTGGGGTTTTGCAAGGGGAAACAATATAATACAGGATGCTTAATTTCAAGATTATTTTATAATAGTCACCCAAACAGTCACATACAAAAAGAGCACAGAAAATCTGTCCACACAGTAAAGACCCCAAAGAGTCCAGCTGAGGGCCTGGATCCCATGGTAATGTCCTGCATGAGTCCCACAGAAGACCTAGAGCCCATAACAATGCCCCCCACAAGTCCATCTGAAGGCCAAGAGCCCACGACTATGCCTCATGCAGGCCTGTTTCAAGGATCAGCACTGGGAAGGCCCAAACGTCAGTGGTGGAATCTAGAAAGTCTGCCAGCGAGACAAAGGATCTGCACCAGCAGGCTGAGGGATCTGCACTGGAACCAGAAAGCAACACTCGAAATAAGAACCCAAGCTCCCCCACATAGTACAACCATCCTCAGCAACAGTGGTCCTGAGCTCCTCTGATAATAACAGCTGAGTTCCCAGTAGGAAAGCCATCGCAACAAGCTTTTGCAGGAGACTGAGAAGTGTACCATCTTCCCCTCCAGAGTCAGGAAGCAATGCTCAAAGTAAGGACCAGAGCTCTCCCAAAATGAACCATAGCCACACTCAGCAACAATAAGGTCCCAAGCTCCTTCAACGATGAGAGCAGCCAAGTTCATCAGGAAAGCCAGCATGACAAGCTCCTGCAAGAAAACCAACAGCTTCCCTAACAGCTTCACACACTGCTCGCTCAGGGACACACTGCCCGGCCTCCCAGGCCTTCTGAAATGTGGGTGGAAGCCTTTCTAACCTTAGAATTCCTGCATTTTCCACGCACCTAAAACCAGCACCACGTAGATGATGCCAAGGTTTGCTGCCAGTTGGAGCAGTAGCCAGGCTTTCTTCTCTCTTGGCTGTAGGGGTCAAGTGCCTGGATTTCTAAGTACTCTGAACCTGATTCTGAGGAACAAGTTCTCTATGCTGTCCCAATTCTGGAACCTGGTGCAGCCACCACTGCCATTCTAGAACATGGCACTCTGCAGCTCTGTCCTCAAAGCAAAATTTTTCACTGTTGCAGTTTTGAGGCTGCAAAGGGTGGAGACCGGTTGCTTCTTGTGAGGCCCTCAGGCCATCTTTTGTATTCTCCTGTCCCTTTGCAGCAGTGGAGATCTCCTCTGCTCTATCTTTGCAGTTCACTGCTTTACTGGACCTTTTTCTCTGGCCAGACTCACAATGTACTAAATCATCCTGCCGGGCTCTTTGCTCTTGATTCACAACATGAACCTGGCTAAAGCCCCAACAAGAGCCATGCTACCACCTCAACATTTTACTGCCTTGAAATTTCTTCTGCCAGATTAATCTGTCCACCATCTTTTATCTCAGTCTTAGGCAAAATCTCTGGACCTGAGCAAAATGTCAACAGACTTCCTGCCAATCATCTGGAGTCCAGCACCCAATGCAGTTCTTCCCAGAAGAAACCTCCTGAGCCTGATCTTTACTGGCAGGATTTCTATCAGCCTTCTGGTCTGAGCTCTGATCAGAATCTCCCATAGAGAACATCCTATGGAGTTCCAGTGTTACTCTTTCAGGCGACATCTCTGAACCTTTCCAAAGTCTTCCCACAAGCCATTCCCAAAGGCTTTGGACCACATGGCCAGGTATAACCACAGCAATGACCCCAATTCCCTGGTACCAAATTCTATCTTGGTTACTTTTCTGTCATTGCTGGGACAAAATACCTGACACTCCCCCCAAATTTTTTTCTGACACCCAAAATTAAGGAAGGAAAGGTTTATTTAGCTCACAGTTCGTGGAGGTTTCAGTCCATACTTGGCTGGCTCCAAGGCAGAGCGGCACATGGCAGAGGGCAACAGTTCAAGACGGTGGAAGACAGCAGAAGCAACAAGAGCAAAAATGGAGGAGCGGGAGGAGAGCAAGCCTCTTCCCTCCCTTACATTGTGTGCAGGCCTCCTGCCCCAGGGCGAGTGTAGCACTCACACGCATAATCCCAGCACTGAATCGTGGATCAATTGCAAACTCTAGACGCTCACCCCATGACTGCATGAGGTTTTGGGGGGACATCCAGACACAAACCATAACAGAAAATAGACATGGAATGGGATAGTGATGATGGCTGTCTTGGTTACTTTTCTCTCGCTGCTGAGACAAAACACCCAACACCCAAAAGGAAGGAAGGAAAGGTTTATTTAGCTTACAGTCTGTGGAGGTTTCAGTCCATACTTGGCTGCTTCAGAGGCAGAGCGGCACATGGCAGAAGCCAAATGTTCATGGTGGCAGAGCACAGCAAAAACAACCAGAGCAAAAAGGGAGGAATGGCTGCAAGCAGCCTCTTTCCTTCCCTTACATTGTAAACAGCCTACCCCCACCCAGAGGGCGTGTAGCTCTCACACGGTCTCCATCCCTCCTCTTCCACAGGCTCAGGATGTGTACAAAGTAAGCACCCTGGCTTCCTGCTGAATCACTCAGTTAAACCTCCAGATTCTCCAAGTTGACACAATGTATCAACTATAACAATGGCACTATTTTTAGACAGAGCGGTTGGGGCAGACTTTTTGTGAAGGTGACATTTACATGAGAGAAGGGGAATGAGAGGCACCAAGTGTGACTCCATATGATCTGTGGGGCAGGAGTGTGATGGTGTCACCAAGGCAGACAAGGAAGACTAGAAGAGGTAGGACAGGAAACCAAAACCTACTAATACACCTGTTAGGGTCATAGGTGCACTAGGGGGTGTTTATAGGTATTGAGCTCTTCCTGTGAATGATTCCTTTTTCAGTTCTCAGGGCAACCGGCCCTGCCCTGTTTCTCAGACCATCTGCGGCTGCTGCTCCCCATGTGGGTGGTCTCTGTCACCCTCCTTAGCTCAGGGCAGTCATGACAGTTGCTGTAACCTGCAATAATAAAGCATGGCTATTTTTGGCCACCCGCTTGTCTGTCTTGTATGCTTGTCTGTCTTGTACAGAGCTCTGTTTCCTGGGCTTAGTACTATGCACAGCCCAGAGAAAGGGCTCCAGGGACTAGCTGTGGAGAGAACAAAGGGTAGGTCAGTCACCTGGAGACGTCAGGACAGCTTGGTTCTGGTATGCACAGCAATACACACCTGGCTTCGGGCCTGTTTCTCAGTGGTGTTTTCTCAATTTCAAAAGTGATTTGATGGGAGCTGGGGATATAGCTCAGTGGAATAAGCACCTGCCTCGCAAGCGCAGCATCCTGAGTTCAATCCCCAGTACCGCCAAAAAACAACAACAACAAAAAAAAAGTGATGTGATGATTTTAAAGGGATGTCCACTTTGAAATTATATTTACAATCCAGAATTTTTATGTAGCCTGATAAAATTTGCACCCAAAACCTCATTTTGATAGCAACAATAGTAAAGACCTTTCAAGGCAGAATGAGCGCAAATGATTGTATATGGGTGTGGCGGACTGACAACTGGTGGTCAACTTGTAACGCCCAGCTGACCTGAGTAAGCGTGGTGCTGGGTGTGGGAGGCCCACCTGAGGGTTGCTACCAGCAGCATAAAAGGCAGAGGAGAGGAGAGGCTGCTGGGAGCTGGTAGAGGCTGCAGGGAGCTGTTGGTTCTTTTGGAGGAGCTTGTCATGTTGGCTTTCCTCACGTAAACTCAGCTGTCTTCATCACTGGAGGAGCTCGGGACCTCACTGTTGCTGAGGATGGCTGTGGTGCTTTTCAGGGGAGCTCTGGTTCTTATTTTGAGCATTGCTTCCTGGCTCTAGTGCAGATCCCTCAGCCCGCTGGCACAGACTTTCTAGATTCCACCATTGACCTGTGGGCCTTCCCAGTTCAGATCCATGAAACAGGCCTGTGTGAGATATTGTTGTGGGCTCTGGGCCTCCAGCTGCACTTGTGCAGGACATTGCCATGGAATCCAGGCCCTCAGCTGGACTCTCTTGTCTCCAATGTGTGGACAGACTTCCTGCGCTCTCTTGTGTATTAGTCTTTGGGTGACTACTATCTTACAAAATGTGTCCCATATTATATTGTTCTCCTTTGCAAAACCCCAAACTTTGGCAACAAGAGAGTTACCGCTAGTCTATACTCCCCAAACCCTCAGGCAGCAATCTTTTCTTTGAGCCCCACTCCAAAGTCTGGGCAAGACGGTGGGAAAGAAAGGAATTAGGCTTCTGGAACTCCAGTGAGCACCTGTTTAGCAGTGCTGCTTTGGTCTCTGAGCGCTGCTTTTTTTTGAGATAAGGTCTTGTGCTGTAATTCTGGCTGGCCTGGAACCCACAGCAACCCTGCTGCCTCAGCCTTGGGAGTGCTGTTATCACAGAGTGAACCAGCAGGCCAGGCTGTGCTCTGCTTTCTAAATTCCCAGGTATTCCAAAGGCGCTTGGTGACTAAAGCAGAAAACCGTGCGGGTGGGCTGGGGGAGGGACAGATATTACCCCACCTCACTGATGAAGAAAATGAGGCCCAAGAAGATGACCTGGTTTGTCTTACTTTGGACCTGCCACAAGTGCCAGAAAAAACTATTGCATGTCTCCCACTGCAGTGCGCCTTCCATCTACGGTCAAAGGTGAACCCTCTGGTTAGAATCAGTTTCCTTTTTTTTTTTTTTTTTTTTTTTTTTTTTTTTCCGTGACTGGGGATCGAACTCAGGGCCCTAGTGCTCGGCGGCAAGCACTTAGCCCACTGAGCTGTACCTCCAGCCCTAGAATCAGTTTCCAGTGGACGGATATCTATGTACTGGATCAACAAATGAAAAGAAATGGGATTTAAAAACCCTGGTTTGGAACCCAGCAATCAAGAGACTGACCAGTTACATTTCAAGTCACCTGGGGAATCCTTTTGCAAAGCTAACTATTATGTAAGTTAGATACACAGCTAGGTGGGAACCAAAAAACAAAACAAAAAAAAAAAATCAGAGGCAAAATTATGAAGCCTGGGAAACACTTCCTGGGGCTCCTTCTGGGGAAGGAAGAAATGCCAGGAGTATCGCTTGCCTCCCACCGCCGGTTCCAAGAGCCTCCACTTCGTTTTCTACTTCCTCAGCAATTTTTGAAAAATTCACTGTCAAAAAAACGCTGTTTTTGTTTTTTTCCCCTCAGTAAAAGGAATTCTCTGCCCACCAAGGCCATAGGTCCTTGTCACGGAAGAGGGTCTCGCTGATGTGTGTCCATACAAATATGCCCATCACCTGTGTCAGCTCGCTATACAAGGCTGTGCACAGGCATCTTAGCGCTGGGCATGACTGTCAGTGAAATTTTAAAAACTCGTTAGCTATCTAGTATTTGCATATGGCAGGAAGAAAGGAAAAATTAGGCAGATGAGTGTTCTTCCTTTCTTTAGGAATCAACCTCTTTTACCTAAATATAAAAATGAACTGGAAAGAGTAGGATATTGTGAATAGAGAAACTAGTTTTCGTTCTCTTCAACTAAATTACGACAAAGGTGGACATCCAGAAACTAAAACATCATATAAAGCAAACTCTTAAATAGAAAAATGAATAAATAACATTTATTTTGTACGGAGCGGCTGTAAGTGTGCGGGAGTCCTCAGAGCACCAGCAGCAGCGGCAGGGAGCCCCGGCCCCGCGGGCGGCCCGGGTCCTCGGCGGAGACGCGCTCGGCCGGGCTGCCCTGCTGCTCCCCCGCGGCGCCGTCGCAGCGCGAGTCCGAGTCCGGGTCGAGGGCGGCCCCGCGGCTCGGGCCCAGCACCAAGCGGTGCTTCTCGCTCGCGGCGCCCGGCGGCCGCAGGGCCGGGCGGAGGCGGCGGCCGGGGGCGCGGGGCTCGGGGGCGCCCGCGGCCGGGCCCCGGGGGCGCGGCAGCCGCAGGCAGAGGCGGCCGGCGCGCGGGCGGGAAGCGGCGTCCAGAGGCGCGGCGGCCTCGGCCTGCAGGCGCTGGGCCGCCGGGGTCGGGGGCCGCGCGCCCGCGCCGCGCTCGTCGCCGTCATCGTCATCGTCCCCGCTGGAGAGCGAGCGGGCGCGGGCCGGGCCGCGCCTCCCCCGGGCCCGCAGCGCGCGGCTCAGCAGGCGGTCGGGGGCGCGCAGGAGGCGGCGGCGGCGGGGCCTCGGGGCGGGCGCGTCCCGGGGCGCGCGGGGGGCGGCGCGCGGGGCCTGCGGGGGCGCGTCTGCCGCGGCTGGGCGGTCGGCGCGGGCCGGGGGCCGCGGCGCGGCGTCCCCGAGGAAGAGCGACTCCTTGCGGCGCGTGTGCGGGCTCTCGAGCAGCGCGCAGAAGCCGTAGGCGGTGCGCGCGCGGGGCAGGTGCGGCAGCGACAGCGCCGCCTGCGAGCGCGGGTCCCAGTCGGTGGCGCGCGGCCATAGGTCTGGCTCGGCGGCACAGCGGCGCGGCAGCACCCCGGCGGGCGGCGGAGGCTCGGGCGGCCCGGGCGGGGGCAGCCGCGGCGGGATGCAGAACTCGGGGATGCGGCCCGGGGTGAGCACGTTGGAGCAGGGGGGCTCCGGAACGGAGGGGCGCAGCTTCCCAAGCAGCCGCATCCTCGACGGCCGGCTGGAGGAGGCGAGGCGGGAGGACAAGCTCCTGCGGGGAAAGAGGCGTCTGGGTCTGGGTGCCCGCAGCCGCTGGAGCCCTCGGGGCCGCCATCAAAATACCCTCGCGCCCACCCGCACACCCGTCCCGGCCCCCGCGGGCTGATCCAAAGACGCGAATACACAGAACGCAGACCTTGCCCTCTTCGAGCTCTCCGGTCTGCTGCGAGCTCAGGGCCAGGGACACCTGACAGCAACAGGGCACCGGCTTCAGCACTGCGGCTAGGACAGCGGCGCTGGTCTCTTAAGACCGGGCTGGGTCCCGCCTCCCGCGCCGTCGCCCTGCATTGGCTGCTCAGGTCCGAGCGCAGCCGTCGCGAGAGCCGCTGCCTCCTGGGACCTAAGTGGGCTGTGGCTTCGCAGAGCGCCTTATCCAAGCCCGGAGAGCTGCGAGGGAAGAGAGGGCGGCCTGTCGCCCTGACAAAGAATTGGTAGCTGATAACGTTTGTGGTCTCCTGAAATCGAGGAGGTGAAGCAGGATGCAGAAGCCGGAAGTTCCGTTTGGCTAGGAGACAAGCCTGCCACCCACCCTTCCTGTGACCTCTATGGCCCGTGGCTTCTATTTCTTGTCCCCACGCAGTCACCCTGTGCAGACAGGTGGGTACCAGTTTCCTGTTATAGATGGATCCCTGCTTAGGGCGATGCAGGCACATCTGGGTTAACCCATTGTAAACTGAAGCTTTTCTTAAGTCGACACTGCATTACTGTAGCCTACTCTTCAACGTAGGACTACATCAGCCTGCAGGTTAGCAAAATCATCTCATAGAAAGCCTATCTTACAGCAGAAGGTTACATACCTCGAATCTGACGTGAAACGCAGAATAGTAGTGTGTGCACATCTTGAATTTGTTTTTTGAGAGAGGATCTCACTCTGCCAGTCTTTTTTCTTTTTTCTTGTCTTTTTGAGTCAGGGTCTCACTATATGCATTTCAGGCTGGCCTTGAGCTCACTTCATAACCCTTGCTAACCTCGAATTCACAGCAATCCTCCTGCCTAGCCTCCTGAGTGCTGGGATTACAGGTGTGCACCACTACACCCCGCTCAAATTTTTTTTAATTGGGAATTGAATTCAGGACCTTGCATTTGCCAGGCAGGCTCTGTGCAGGCCAGCGTTGAATTCCCTTGCTCAGGCTGGCCTCAAACTCACGGCAATACTTCTGACTCAGCCTCCTGAGAGCTGGGGTGACAGGTGCTACCACGCCTGACTTTGGTATGGGGACATTTTTGCAGCGTCATAAATTCAAAATCTTGTAAGTCCTACCCAGTGCACGCTCTCTCTCTGTGCCTTGTTTAGCGTCTGTCTCCCTCTGCTGGCCTGTGGTGTCCTTAATGACACTGGGCCTGACTCAGGATGCTCTTCCAAGTACTGGCAAAATGGGTGAATTCATGGATGTAAAAACTTCTCAAAGGCCTCAGGCTGTGCCTGTCATTGTGATTGTCACAAATAGGGGGCTTCCGCTGCAGATATAGTTCAGCGATACAAGCGCCTGCCTGGCAAGTGCAGTCCCCAAGTTTGATCCCCATACCAAAAAAACCCCAACAAACAAAGGGGGTCTTCTGACTCTTGCCCTAAAAATAACTTGATGATTTCAAAGCTGCCGCATTTCTTTTTGTGCTACATGGAGCTCTCCAGACCGAAAGTGCTGTACAGTAAATCTAGATTGCCTCTTGCCACCACCTCACCTTCGTTTCCTGAGCTAAGGCTGAAATCCCAGAGGAACTTGCGGGGAAACCAGCCATGTTGACAAGAGCCAGTTCTCAAGGGGGGCATGGTAGCACACGCCTGTAATCATAGCACTCGGGAGGCAGAGGCGGGAGCATAACCACAAGTTTAAGGCCAGCCTGGGCTATATAGTGAGTTCAAGGCCAGCCTGGACTACATAGTGAGACTCTGTCTCAAAAAAATAATAATAATAAAAGGGTGATAAAGAGCTAGTTCTCAGCAGAATCTGGAACTAGAAATTTCCTATTTGGGTGCTCTCTGTGGTGCTGTTTCTCTGTTTTGCCTTTCTGTAGGAATTCCTATGTATTTGCTTGATTCAGCCCACACACCCTCCCCTTCATGAACCTTTACCCCCTGCCCTACTCAGTCCATCAGTGTCCCTGTTCCCTGCGTGCATGTGCTGCACACCACCGCAGTTACATTTACCATGCTGCTTTGGAATTTGGTGCTTCCAGGCTCTGCTCCTCTGAATGACTGTGAGCTTTCCATGAGCAAGGATTGGGGCAGTGTGACCAGAGTGGAGTTTAGGGAACCTATTGTGAACATATGCAAAATAAATAAAGTCCTAAGACACAGAGCCTGGATCTGCCTCCATTCTAGTTGCCATATTCCAAGCAACAAACCCTCCTGGCGTATTCATCGCTCACCCAGTTCCAGCGCCTGGGCACAATCCTGGTGAAGAGGAAGGGCTCCGTAAATATTTGGTGAAGTATATTGCACTGAATTGATGCTGATCTGTAGCTCAGGTCTTATGACTGTCAGGTGCTTTCAACCACATGTCTTTCTAACTGCGTAATTTGATTTCTTTCTCACACAAGCCAGTGAAGCAGATGCTTCTGCTATCCCGGTGAGACACTGAGGCTCTGATTCAGGGACTTCTCCAAGATCATTCAAGCTATGCCCACATAGCTGAAGTCCTTGCCTTCCCTCCCACCTTCTTTTCCTTCTTTTTTCCTGTTTTCTTTCTTCCCTCCATTCTCTCAGTTTTGTATAATTCACCAAGTATGTGGCGGGTCAGGCACTGTGTGACTTGTATAGCACTTGATACCCAGAATGTTAATTCTTAAAACTCCTCCATCTACCATGAAGTATTTTCAACTGTCCCTGCTTTAGAACACAAACATTATCTTTAAGTCCTACTGGTTAAAGAGCATGAATATTCCCCATGTTAACAACTGTTTTGTTCTTAGCTGACCACTGTTTTCTAGTATATACCTGTCTGAGGAGGCAAGCACTAGGTGATATGCAGCCACTGGGGCCAAGGAGCTGTGGCCATTCCTGCTAAAACCAACCTCAATGACAGAGGTGTTGCTGCGGTCTCTGACAGGATGATTTCCTTGTGGCTCATCAGGCAGCTTTACATAGGAGAAGGGTCTGCTCCGCTGAGGAATATGCCCATGTCACATCCTGGGGTAGCTGCAGCTTTTTTCAAATGAAACCTCCATAAAAATGGCGTTCATGCTCCCAACAGCCTTTGCGACAGAAACGTAGACAAGTCATTGCTGAATGCCACTGGAAGCAGGATTTGGGATTTCGGTTACTAGGCTGCCAGCATGTCTGTATCTATGGAATAACACAGTCCCTATCAAAACCATTGGTTTCCCATGAATCAACTTTCTATAGAAGAGAAAGTAAGATTCTGGGAAATTAAATTACCCTGTGATGAGCACCAGCTGGTCACTCACTTGAACTCATAGCTGCAGACTTGATCCAGAGTTAGAGGTCCAGCTTCCTTCAGGATTCTTAAATTAAATTTTGGGGAAATTGGAAGACAGCCTTTCAGTGGAGACTCTGTTCTCCCTTGTTGTTTATTAGTGTGTGCCCAATTCCCGTTTATTTTATTATTTTTTCTAATTCCCGTTTAAAGTCCGCTGTCATCTCATATTCAAAGCTTTGAAATTATGTCACAGAAACTATCTCAATAATATTAACATTTACTGATTATGTATTAGGTAGGCATCATGTTAAATGCTTCATATACTATATCTTATCTAAATAACCCTATGTAGAAGATAGGGATGAAGAAAATGAGGTTTGTAAAGGAAAAATAATTTGTCCAAAGTGTCACATCCAATAAGATCAGAACTGGGGCTCCAGCCTAGACCCAGCGGGCTCCTTCTCATTCCTGCTTGCGACTCCCCCAGCGTGCCCCCACCAAAGCCATTTTCCCAGAACCAGTTCCCCTGAGGTAACTAAGTAAGAAAGAGAAAGTCACCGAACCCAAAACCTGGAGCTGAAACGTATGCACCTTATCACTTAAACCAAGACCTAATATTAAAGCATGAAGCTGTCATGTACAAGGAATTACACCCTAGTTGTGTCTAGTGCTGCTGTGCCGTTCATAGCCAGAGTCCCACTCCTCCCAGCAAGCATGTTCATTCTATTTATACAATGCCTCGTTTCAAAGAAGCATTGGGGGATTTACATAACAAAGGTGCAGGGAGTTGAGTAGGCTTTAGGGCCTGACATGGTGAAAATGGAATAAACTGAATAAAGTGAATGAACTGAATAAAGTATCATGCAGGAGGTCACAAACTGACACATCAGTATCTGTGTCCCCGAAGTGGGATGTATTAGGGAAAAATGGAAGGTAGGTACATTCGGTACTACAGGACAGGCTTATTGGCCCTAGGGCAGAACAGTGGGTCTCATGCAGGCCAGGGGTTTCTTTGGGGTTTGGAGAAGGAGAGCGGGGCTCTCCTGAGTTGGGGTTGCTTCATAATCTGCCCAACACTGGGCTGCTGTGCCTACGTGTGTTCATCTTCTAGGGCTTGTCATTTTAAACCTTGATGCTTAAGTTTGGGCTCCAATTAGATGGTAGATCTTGAGGCTTAAGCCAGCGGCTGACTTTCCCTACCCCTCTTCCACTTGCTGTTGGGACAGGTGGTGGTGGTGGGATTAGTACATGCCCACACCCCTTTTTCCATGAACAGACTGGCTCAGGTTGAGCAGCTCCTGGGACCCTTCTCAGAGAAATCCTGTTTAGAAATTACTCAGATTATATCCTGCCCAAAGTATACTAATAGAAATCCTAAACGCAGGGCAGGACAGACCCATCTCTACCTCCGGTTCCTTTCCCGGTCTGCTCCTGATACTAGGAAAAGGCTTCAAAAGTTAGGAGAGGGCTGGGGATATAGCTCAGTGGAATAAGCGCCTGCTTGGCAAGCGCAAGGTCCTGAGTTTGATCCCCAGTACCGCAAAAGTTAGGAGAGGGACGTCAGCCCTAAGGAATAAACTCAAATTCTGCCTCCTGCGTTAACGATGGGGGGGGGGGGTGAGCAAGGGTCCGAAAAGAAAAAACAAAGTGAAGTGCCAGACGCTTGCCTCTGTTCTCAGGAACCCTCGGCAGCAGCCTCTGCCACCCTCCCAGCATTTGCTATAGATGTGGCGATGGTAGGCTTGCTCCTAACCCTTTTCTCCAGCTAAGCCATGCCCGACCTGTGGGTCAGCGGGGACACTGGAAGATGGGCTGTCCCCAGCAGAAACATCCTTCCAGCTAGGGAACAGCTCTCTCAAACAAACCCTGGCCAGTCCCTGACCATCTAGCTCAGCTGCTGGTTTTAACAACAGATGATTGACGGTGCCTGGGCTCACAGGAGCCGGGGCGTTAGGATGGCAGCTGGGAAGCCCGTTTCCGTCCTTATCAGTCCTGGGATAAATGGCGCTGTTCTCCCCGAATTTCAGGGTGCACTTGCTCGCTCTCCTGTTTCTGCACTGCACGGTAGGGGGAGTGGCCCTCCCTACCTTTTTTCTTAGGTATTCCCCACTGCCCACCCCTACCTGGGCAGGGAGCCGCAATAAGTTAGGGGCCACGCCCTATATCTTCCCCACCTTCCCTTGGCCTACAGAATTCTCATCTTTCTGAAAAATAAATCTAAGAAATTAAGCCTGCTAGATGTTTGCCTCATCTCAATAAAATGGCTTCTATTAAACTCCCAAGTCTGGGACACTAGTACGCCCAAAATAACATCTTACCACACCCCTGTAAAATTTTCAATAAAGAACCGTGAGATTTTTGTTTTTGTTTTGTCTTTTTGAGACAGGGTCTCCGTAGGCAGCTCAGGCTGGCCTTGAGCTCACTTCGTAGCCCAGACTGGTCTCAAACTCGCAACGATCCTCCTGCTTCAGCCTCCCGAGTGCTGGGATTACAGGTGTGCCACCACTCCCACCAGATCCATGAGTTTCTCAGTTCCCCAATACCCCCCTTTACCCCAATAGGTAAGAGCAAGCCTGCTAGCGATCACCTTCTTAGACAGGGATATTGATTCCCTCATACCGCCCCCATTTCTCCCTTTGCCGTGCTGACCCCTCCTTCTCATGTCATTAGACACCAGTCTCCAGCTCCACTGTGCGTTCCTCCCGTAACACCAGTACCTTCAGTCCTGCCCTAGGAACACTCTTGTAGCACTGAAGGCTCTAAAAGGACCGCCATCGCTAATGCAGTTCCCCCAGACCCCTGTAACCCCTCTCTGCCGTGGCACTTGGGCACAACACTAATCTGTTGCACCAGGGACAACAGGAGACCTGAACGTGGAACTTCGCGTATCCCAGTTCATCTCTTTCCCTGTCTTTCTTACATGATTTGTCTCTTTTGGGTCTGTGAGACCAACACATATCTTTACCTCCCTCTAACCGGACAGGAAGCTGCATTCCAGCTTCTCTCTCTCCCACCACATCTCTGCTCCTCCCACCCCACCCCCGCCCCCATACCCGTATTCTTATCGAGGTGTCCACATCTGTAAAGGCCAAGAGCAGTATAACTCATTCCCCTCCTGGCCACCTTGGGAATCCTAGCTGGGGCCAGACTCGGCCGGACTTGGCATCTCCTTACATCAGGTCTCCCTTCTACCGAAACAGCTCTCAGAAAGCCTCGAGGGAATCTCAGAGCAGCTAGTCACCATTCAAGACCAGCTAGACTCCCTTGCCTCAGTGGCCCTCCAAAGAGGTTTTACTCACTGCTGCAAATGACAAAATCTGTGCCTTCCTTCTGTAACAATGTTGCTTCCATATGGATAAGTCTAAGTGGTTAGAGATGGGGCACAGCACCTCCAAGAAAGGCCCTTGCCCTCCAGGCCGCCAGCACCCGGCCCTTAGAGATGCCCCCATTGCAGATTCTTCTCTTCAAAAGCCACTTCTCCTTCTAGGACTTGCCTGTGTATTTCCGCCCTGCCTCAGTAACCTGTGTCAGAGATTTCTCACCAATAGGACTACAGCCATTTCACAAGCACTTACCAAGGACACGTCAGAACAGCCCCTATCTTAGCTCTGCCCCTGATCAGCCGGAAGCAGCCAGAAAGAACACGATGCCCATTTTCCCTTGTCTAACCATACAGTTTCAAATGAAGAAATTACACTACTGCCATCTTATCCAGGTCATGACTAATTCAAGCCTCAAGATTCATAGGCCCTTGTGAAGAGTCAGGCATGAGGAACGCAGAGAACTGCCACGTGGACTAGCTCGAGGCTGTCAAAATGATGGGGCCAGACAATCACAGCACAGGCTGCAAAGACACAAACCCATCTCGAGGCAGTGGCAGTTCCTCCTTACCAGCCCCTCAAAGCCACTCAGCCTCTAAGGGCACCGCTCTGGCGTTTGCTGGCCAGTAGTCCCTCCAGGTCTAACCCTAATAAAGCCTGTCTTCTCCTGAGGAGCCCCATTCCTATTTCTGACTCAAAGTCCTTGGAGCAGCTGGCAGGACAGTGTGTCCCCTCCCTGGGGGGATGTGGAGCTGAGTCCCAGGTGGGTCCCCATCTTCTTCAAAGGCCAAACCCCCTGGCAGCTCTGCTCCTCACCCATGTGCCGACTCACCCTCCTCCTTTTACCTCTCAAAACATAGTTCCTTACTGTACAACAGGGCTCCTCCACGTCCAACTCTGATCTTGCTTTCCTAGAGAATCCCAAACAGTATTCAGGGGGCTTCAGAAACCATCAAGGTCATGGGCTTTACTTTACCAGTGAGGTACCAGGCCCTCTGAGGTGAGAGGACTTTCTTGGGACTGTACAGGTACTAATTTGCCTAATGACCCTCTACATATGGAAGTCACTTGGATAAGCCACTGGCTACGCACTACCAAGTCCAGAATGTTCAGTCCCAGCCTCAAAAGTCCTCCACAGTCGTCCTACCACGTTAGGAATGTGTCTCTCTGAAAAGCAATTGCCCTGTCTGGAGACAATTACTCTATTCCTAAATCTAGTTTTTCAACTGGCTTTCAACATTTTGGGGTCAAGAACCCCTTTAGAGAGTTGATGAAAACTATGAAGTTTTTCCACATGTAAATGTTTATATATGGACAAGCTTCTCTCCAGTATGACGTGCGATGTATGACAATGAAAAACCCTGCACATGGTGGCAGAAAGGGCAGCATATCTGCTGTGTGGCCATGGCATATGCAGAACTGGCTTTAAATCGCTATCATTTATATAATGCAACTGATTATGGCTCAGGATCAGTCCTCACAACAACTCTGTAAGGTACGTATTTGTCTTTGTTACTTTTCTCATTGCTGAGACAAAACACCTAACACCCAGAGGTAAAGGGGGAAAGGTTTATTCAGCTCACAGTTTTTAGAGGTTTCAACCTATAATCATGTGGCTACAAGGCAGGGTGGCCTGGCAGAGGAGAAAAAGTTCATGAGAGGCCGAAAGCAGCAAGGCAACAAGCTACAAGTGATAAATGACAAGCACTGACCCCTTTCTGTCCCTTGTACCTTCTCCAGGTTGCCTACCCTTAGGGTGGGCAGCACTCACACCCAGGGTGGGGCAGCCTTAACCCCAGCATCACATCCTTAACTCCAGAAGCACACACCCTAGATCCAGCCATCTCTGTAAAACCTCACCTATGATCCCAGGAGGCCTCAGGGGACATGTAGACACAGCCATACCAGTATTAATCCAGTTTTACCCATCGGGAGACCAAGACCCAGAAAAATCTACAGATTTGCCAAAGCTCCCATGGCTAATAAAGGAAATGCAGGCGTGTTGGTTGAGAGGCTCTTTGTTCTCTATTCAAAATGCCTTCAATTTTAATATTTTTACTTTAGTGATTGGGATCCCTGCTAAGCACTCAAGGAAACTCAATGTCAGGCCATTTCTGTGGGGTTTGACAGTGGGGAGAAGACTGAGAGGGGCCAGGAAGCCCATCATCCTCTTGATGGCCACTCTCTCCAAGAATCACTGCCAGCAAGGGTACCAGAAGCCTGTCACAGGAACTGCAGACGTATGGTCCAGAGTCCAAACACCACGTAAAGCAAAGCATAACCACGCAAAAGCTGGTGTCCTCGGTGGCAACACACATTGGTTTTATCTTTTGTGTTGTGGACTTTGACTTTCGTGATGGCTGTGAATTATTTGGACATTTCCCAAAGAGCAGCTGAAAGTCAATTGGGAGGAGAGCCCCAAACACCTAAGAAACAATATAGACACCAAAGGGCAAATATAGGCTATCTAGAAAACAAACCCAGCTTTATAGATTAAGAAGATTAAGACAATGTCAAGAAATTTCCAAAATGTCATGAACATCTCCCGGAGGGGAAGGCAGGATGAGGACCCCCAGCAACCCACATGCCAGAACTTCCAGGATCTCCGTGACACTTCACACCATATGCTCAACAACCCAGAACTCTTCCTTTGGCTGCTCAAAGCTTTGAGCAAAGACAGGAGTGTGACATGAGTTTGTGCCCTTGCTTTTTAGTGGTGGAGCTGGGCTAGATCAGCAGGAATTAAACACTGCCAGAGGACTGTGGCCTTCATATGGAGTTTTAATGGCCCTGAAAAAGTACAGTGAGGCAGTTTTGTAATAAAGGAGCACTGCCCCTTATTATAGAACCAGGCCCCCAAACAGTCTTCAAAACATCTGGTCAAGGGAGAGCAGCAGAGCCAACGTCCTTCCCCCAGCTTTGTGTTTACGGACGGAGTGTCTCTCCAGCCAGCGCCTTCATTGTAGTTGCTTTTGAACTCTGGCCAGGCACCCTCAAGCCTCTCCTAGTTGGCACCAAAAAGAGAAAATAGCTCTACCCATATGGAAATGGGCTCCCAAGCCTGTTCTGTTCTAATCTCAGCCCCCCCAACTATGGAAGCCCACAGCTATTCTTCAGTGTCTGTTCTACACCAGCAGCCTAAGAGCCATGACTCGGTGGAAGGCCCGCTTTCTGGGAACTGTCTCCCCTGGCACAACAGCACCTCTCCCACGGAGGACCAGCATGGGGGACTGAGAACCTCAGAGGCTCAGCAGAGGCCCTGTAACAGCCACTCCTCCTACAAAGACTATCTCCATGGTCCCCAGGCTCCAGGAGTTTGGTGACCAATACATTAAATGACAATTTTTTTTCCAGGGCTGTTTTTCCCCTTTGCCATTAGGGGATAAGAATGCCGCTGCTTTTTGTTGGTGCATTTTCCGATTCTTCTTGGATTCCTTTTCCTCATAGCCCAAAGGACAAACGAGCCCAAGGTAGGATGCTATTGGACAATTTGCCAAGGTAGTTAAAGTGGCACCCAGCATGGGAGAAAGAGGGGGGGACATTATCCTTATCGCTGTGGCTGTGGGTGTGGCACTGACAGGAAGCTTTCGAGCCTGACCCACTTCAGACTCTTGCTCAGTGCTTGTAATACCGCCCCAGGTACCAGCCAGAGAAGCCACAAGGAGCTCTGAGTCCTCAGCCTGCATGAGCGATCTGGGCTCCACATTTAGCCCAAGAGATACTGAAACAGCAACGATACATCAGAGAGTCCCCATGTGTCTCAACCCTCCCCTTACCTATGCAGCAGAAGGGGCCACCCTGAGATGGGCACCTTTCGTCCCGTGCCCTGTGGCCCGTAGGAGAAACTCCCCTTTGCCTCCAACTTATTCTCTGGCTTCTTCAGAGTTAACCCCAAAAGCTTTCCCAATTACCATCAACCCGGAAACTGACCCTGGAGGCCCATAGCCTCCAGGATGTGGGGAGCCACAGGGACTCTGACTCCTGGCACGCTGCTCAAACAAGTAGCCCCGCTTCTCCTCTGAGCGACAGCTCACTGCAACCCACGGCTGCTGTTCCTGTCCCGCTTCTCATTTCTGTCCCACTGTGATCCTCCAAGCTCTCAGAAAGCTGGATGCCACAGTGAGTACCCCCTTCCCAGCTCTAACTTGGGTTCAGAAGTCCTTTGGTCCCCTCATATTCTCTCACTGGTGGAGGTTAGGACAACACTGGGACTCCCTAAATTTGACCCCAGGTTCCCACAGAAGGCAGCACTCTTTACCACATAGTCTAGCAGCAGAGAGGACAGGGTCCCAGAGAGTGAGTCAAACAGCACATGCCAACCTCAGCATTTTTAATGATACAAAAACTCAAGAAGAGCCAAGAGAGAAAAGGAAGCAAATCAAAGATGACTTCCCCTTTTCAGAATGTGCAAAACTACGCAGGAGCTAGGGAGCCTGTGGAGGGGCCAGTTGCACAGTAAATATCACGTTACAATGAGTTATCGCATTATTACCCGCAAACCAGGACTCTTGATCTGACACCAAGTGCTGGACCGCAGCCCCTGAAGGGTCCTCAGTCTCCACAAGATTGAATCCCAGATTCTTAACAGCCCTTAAAATTACTTCTGAACTGCTGTCTCATTACATCTGCAATATTACTTGTATCTTCCAGAGCCACTTCAAGCGGACTAATTCAGGAGGAAGGAAGAGGTACTGACTCTTCTTCTAAGGCCTGGCCATTGTCTTTAGGCCAAGAATGACTATCCAGGGATGCTCCCCCTTCCTATGGATTCCCAACACTAATTGCTCCACCACGCATGTGGCAATTCACGTATGCATTTTACCTAGTTTAAAATGGTCTGAAGAAGGCACTCGGCATGGGATCCCACAGGTATCCCTTCTTACCACCTCCTGCTCCTTTTTACTGGGAACTTACTGCACTTTCCCAGTGTAAGAAATAAGAGAGAGGGAGGGAGAGACTTGCAGCAAGGACAGGCTTTACTGAGATAAAGACCTGAGAAGGGTCGCTGGCTCTGAGGCACCAGAACAGCAGCTCTCTTACAGAGTATGGGGTTAATCAGGGTTAGCAGAGAATGAGGAAGCCGGAAACTACCCTAGCCTCCAGTTGTCTATCTTAGTCTGAGGTCGCTGGTCTGCTTCATATGTGGATAAGGTTCCCCATTCTTCTGGAGCTGAGGACCTCGTGCCCTGCAATAGTTCCATAAGCAGAAACCAGGCGAGACCAGTTGATTAGGGTGATTGGTAAGTGAATGTGGAGAAGGGTCAGAACTCATGGAAGATGTCCTTAGGACTTTTCCTTACACCTAGCTCATGCCCCAAGGAAAACACACTCTCTCCCATCCTATAGTGCCCAGCGACTGCAGTGAGTCCACACCCAGGTTCAGTCTAGTATTTTAGGATTCCACCTTGGGACCAACACAAATGTTTGCTTCACTCACAAACCCCCAGGTGTTTGGGCAGCCCAGACACCTAGCTGAGCCTACAACCAGCGCCAGTTAGACAGCATGGGGAAATCTCCCATCGGGACAGAGATTACTGAGGACAGTATTCTTCTGTTTAACCCCTGGAAGCTCATAATATACTTTACTATGACATCAGGGTGCTTTTTAAAATTATTTGGGTAATTACTTTTCCTCCTGTCTAGAAAGGCACATGGTTAGATCATCAAAGGAAAATGGCAGACATCCTCGGGCTCATTTGGCTTGGCAGACTCTGAACTGTGCACAGGGCCTGGGTCTGGTGGGACCCTAAAATTCTCTACTTCACTAAACTGATGACTAGAGTCCCAGGGAAATAACCTAAAATGGAGGACACATGTCAGCTCTCTTGTTAGAGAGAGCTCTGTAAAAACCCGCCGGCCTTGCACTGAAGAGAAGTTCCCTGCAGGGCTGGTGGCTGCAGCTCAGGATTTGGGGGTGTGACTCCAGGTCCCATTCCACTTCATATTCACTGCCTCCTCGCTTCCTATGGCAGAGTTTCAATTTCTCCAGAGTTTCAAGGCCCCACGTAAGTCACACCATTTACCAAGGCTGGAGAAGTTCTGAGCTAACTCATCCAGCAGACCAACCCCGCCTTCCTGAAGCCACTATAACCACAATCGTACTGGTTTTCACTACAGTTTAAGCTTTCCTCAAGAGTGCAGAATTTGGGGTTCCTAGCTCTATAAAGCTCCCCAACTGGCTGGCCCCTAAACTGCAGTCTGGGCGAGCAGAGCAGGCACTGGTGGCCAAAGTCTCCAATGCCCCTTGAGCTATCCCTGGGGTCTCAGGGCCTCAGCAGGGGCGAGGCCAACGGCCAAATGACCAACCGCCAACGGCCAGCTGCAGCTCCCTGCCCCTCCCCCACCGCAGTGGGAGGCTGGCTGTGAGCTCCAGGCTGCACCCAGGACCCTTTCCCGTCCCCAGCGTAGTTGTCCGAGTTGGTGTGCACCGTGGCAGTGGGGTAGGTGTCCTCCAGGAAGGAGACAGCCGTGCCCCTCACCTAGGGGGCCCCTCGCTGGGCAGGCCACCCACCCACCTACCCCACGGACACCCCTTGCTCGGGGCAGCTGGGGATAAAAATGACTAGAAACCTTTCCCAGCATGATGGGCCAACTGAAAACTTGTTTACATCAGGGGACCTTGTGCAGCCCAAACCTCTGAGAAAGGAGACTGTGGTCAAATGTTCGGGAACTGTGGTAAATCTGACCACTTCACGCTTAGACTGAAAACTGGTCCTAGTACAAGGTGGTTCCGTACATCAAGGCAAAGTTAAAAACTAGCTGCTATAGGAGATGCCCTTGTTTCATATGTGGTTTTTAGAACTAGAACTCTTATCTATAGATGACTCCTGCACTGCATTGCTAACTAACTCCGGGATAAACTCTTCCCTTACTGAATTTAACAAGATGATAAATTTGCGTGTCAGATAATTTATGTCTTCTACCTGTCTGTGTCTCACCAAGCCATGAGAGAAGTCATAATCAAGGAAATGTAAGTTCCAGTGTATCTCATAGATGAGATGCATGCTAAAAGTTATGAAATCCAAAAAGATCCGTGACAATATGCTAGATGTAGAATATGAGAAAGAGTGGGCTCAGAAGATCCAGAAACGTCTCGGTGGCATAATGCTCACTGGCTGGAGTTTCTAGAGGGTCCTTGGATGGATGCCAGTGAGCAGCACCGGTAGGGTGATGCTCAGATTGAGCCATGTATCCATGAAGGAGATATTTCCCAGAGATTTTGTTTTCTACAGCTCAGGTGGATGCCGGGAGGAGAGAACAGACAGAAGACATGGGAGGTGACCCCGCCTCCCTGCAGCTGACCCTGAGCACCTCCTGCCACAAACCTGGGTGCTGAGGGTGGGTGCCGAGGCCCCGCCCCTACCCCCGCCCCCCACAATGCTGGGCACCACGTGGCCACCAACGGTCAACCTCAACTGTCAAGAGTAGAGGCTTCGCCTCACCCGTGCCCAGGGGCACTCCACAAAGAGGAGGAGGCAGCCGAGGAGCTGGGAATGGATAGCCTAGGCCAGCCGGCTGGTATTCTCCAATGCCCTGCCACACCTTGGGAATCTGCCCCCAGGGCTGTGGGTCTCCATGAAGTCACCTGTCTGTGTGTGCACTCAGCTTTGAAGAAATCTGCATGGCCTGGGTTAACTTTGTCTTTGGCGCAGTAATGCAGGTGGCTGCTGTTGTGCGTTCGTGTTTCTCTTTCCCTGCTTGCTGCAGATTAACTGCACCCCCTTTCTGTCTTCTGTTGAGGACAACTGTTCACTCATCCAATCATATCTTGGGGCTGAGTACCATGGATTTTATATCCTAGATGAAGGAAAGTTTTGCTAATGAATGTTTTCTTCTTTTCCTTTTTTAGTTTTTTTTTCTTTTTTTGGTTGCTATTTTTGAGACAGAGTCTCACTATGCAGTTCAGACTGGGCTTGAGTTCACTATGTAGCCCAGACTTGCCTCAAACTCATGACAATCTTCCTGCCTCAGCCTCCTGCATGCTAGGATTACAGGTGTGCCAACATGCCTGGCAGAATGATTTTTTTCTTTACCTACTTGTAAAATCTTTAATATTTTGTGTGTTCTACTAAAGCCAAGCCCTTTGATTTTAAGAAGTCAAGCCTCTGACCAGAAATCCCCCCAAACTTCTCTGACAGACTTCCTTCAGGAAGATTTGTGCTTTCTTTAGTGAGAAAGGAGATGGCCTGAGCTGTCCTTATCCCAATGTATACCAGCTCAGAAAGGTGGCATCCTGAGCTGGGGCTGATAGAACTGACAGGACTGGGCAGTAAATGAGTTTTACAGTGTCCTAACATCCTGGAAACATAGGACTCTTTCTCTTCAAGGTTAAGATAAGAAGCTGGCGGGGGAATGACTATCTTTGTCTTGCTTTGTAACTTTTACCTGCTTCGCACCACAGCAGTACTTTTAAAAAGCACCACCCTGGGGGCTGGGGATATAGCTCAGTGGAATAAGCGCTTGCCTAGCAAGTGCAGGGTCCTGAGTTCGATCCCCAGTACCGCAAAAAAAAAGCGCACCACCCTTTCTTCTTACTGAGACTGGGAACATGAGTTCCTGGAGCTGGTATATCCCCTAATTCGTAAAGTCCTCCCTGTTTCTTCCACAGTCTCTCCCATCTCTTGGACTTTCAGCAACACTACCTTTAAAATTTATAAAAGTACTAAGGCTGGGGATACAGCTCAATGGCACCATGCCTGACGTGCAAGCACCAGGTCCTGACTTCAATTCCTGGTTAAAAAATAAAGTAAAATTTATGAAAGTACAAGTCCCTTCTATTCCATCCTTTGTGCTAAATAGGAGTTCCTTCATGAAGCTGTTAACCATGAGTTTTTAATTTAAAAAAACCACATGCTTTAAGTGGAAAAAACACACAAAAAGAAAACTATGTCTGGTCTTCAGGAAGCTCCCTTCAGCTTCCAAGCCTCGCCCCACTGGGGACAAAGACAATTTGGGGATGGTGTAGATAAGGTTGGAGGGATCCCGTCCCCGGCTAGGGAGGCAGAAGAATCTGATATTGCTTGAACTTCCCATGCTGGCCTACCTTGCACATGTGTGTAAGAAAAGCAGATGTGAGTTGTGAGCAGACTAGCTTATCACTAAGAACAACACACCCACCCACACACCCACCCCCCCCACACACACACACTCACACTCAATTCTCTGTTCTCTCTGTTCCTTGGCCTGCTTTTCTGCTCAGTATCAAATGTAAAACCAGATACCAGATTAAGCGTCCTGAAGTACAGTAATTTGGGACAGTGTGGATGTTGAAGTTTGGGCTTTGAAATCCCAGCTCTCATGGAAGCTCTCCCACCTGCAAAGCACATACATACCCTTGGGCAGGTGATCAGAGCCCCTGACAGCATCTCTGAACAACACCACCTGTAAGGCTCACGAGCCACCAAGCACCTGCCACAGTCAAGAGTGCACACCCCGCCCTGCTTCCTGCTGCAGTCTGACCCAGGAGCCCATGGCTTCCTTGAGCTTTGGTCTGCTCTCAACCTTATCCCTAACTCTTTAAATGGACTCCAGTAGGAGATAGTAGAGCTAAGATGCTTTTCTTTCCAAAGGGCCCTTTACACACCCTGAAGACTTCCTGACCGTCACGGCCCCTTCTGGTGCACTGGAGCCGTGAGTTCTGGGCTTCAGAGGGAGTCTGAGCCCAGCTGGAATTCATCTGCCCCCAGGAGCACAGAGAACCTCATTCATGGGCTGGCCTGCCTCCTAAATGGCGCTTCCCAATCCAAGGCTGACCTGACTACTCAGAATAGGCTCCTTTCTCCCCAGTGGAAACCCCACTTCCTCCATCGCAAGAAGGTCCCATCAGGGACCTAGTGTGGCTGAGACCTCTGCCTGAAGTCCTGCTTCCATGTCCCCTGGCCCCCACCTGTCCTTCCCAGACCGCGAGCCCAAGGGGAGCTCTTGCCTTTTCCCCTTCTCCCGCAAAAGCTGGGACCCAGCACCCCAGCAGGCTTTGGCATTGGTGAACTCACCATCTGCCCCCAAAGACCCCCTTTCCAGGCAGGGTGTCCTCTCGGCCTAATGCTGTCTCGTCTCTCCAGCTCCCTTTGGGCCCATGCCCCCATTTGTCAGACCCCCTCCCTGGTGCCTTGAGGGCAGCCTGTACATTCTCGCTCCTCAGCTGTCCTCTAAGGAGTCGGATGACAGATTCGTCAAATCTGAGCGGGCACCTCCAGCTTTCAAAGCGAGGTCTTGCCAGTCAGGGGGGCCGGGTCTTTGGCTGGGCCCTTGCAGTCCCTCATCAGTGCAGACATTCAGGCAGGCAGGCAGGCAGAGGGCAGGCTGGATCAAAGAAAATAGCCCACTGTTAGAAACTAACTTGGCCAGTTGGTTAAGCTTCGAGATGCAAAGGTAAACGCAAGAAGAAGGATAAAAGCTCAGTAAAAAGGCAGATAGAGACCTTTCCCTCCCCCAGGAAGAAGGTACAGTAAGGTAGAGACAGGTTCTACCCCCAAACCTAGACTTGAACTGGAAATTATTAGAAATGCGAGATAACCAGTTTCTTTTAACTCATTTCCTTTGAAGCAAGCCCCCTCGCCCTGCCTGCCTATCTAGGGCCAAGACCAAGAAAGTGCATCAGACTCTTTCCCTTCTGGTCGTGAGGAAAGAGCGGGGTGTCCAATAGAGCTTTTTATTATTTCTAACACACACACTCCTAAATTTCTCTCATCCTAAAATTTATCCTTCAATTATGGGAGACAAATAGCTCAGGTTTATATAAAAATTAACTGTTTGATCGGGTCTGAGCCTACTCGTGTCTTGGCCAGCCGGGCATACTTGAGAAGCCAGGCATGTTCACTTCTGTGATAGTGATATAGGAAAATGGAAACTCCCAACCCTAACGATATCTGGGACAAGTTCGTGTTCTCTAGAATCAAAGAATGAATTTTAGGAACAACAGAGGTTAAGAGCAGAATATATTTATTGAGAGAATGAAAGCTTCTGTCCAAGGGAGGGACAGAAGTGGGCCTGAGAGGGTTGCCAAGGACCTCGCCCTTCCAAGGGATTTTGCAGAGCAAAACCACGAGGTGAGGCGGGTCCAAGATAAGGGGAAAATGGGAAATTCCAAGGTGGGCATGAGGCAGCACAAAACTATGGTCAGCCAATAAGATTACAAGCATAATTGTTCCGGTAAAATTGCTTAATTAGGATCAAATGGGGAAGCAAGTCCCATAGCAACCAAGGATGAATGCAGAACAGGACCTTTTCTTGTAGGGGGTTGGCCTAGTGATCCTTTCTGGCTCTCTGAAGGTGGTTGCTACCTATTTAGAATATCAATCCCTGATGTTCACATCTGGGAGGTACATGGGTACATTTGTTTAATCCTTTGTCTTGAGGTCTGGCCCACAGCAAATAGTCTCCATGTGCAAGGTATCTTGTCTTCTATACTGGCTCCTTTGAGGGCCCGGCCCTGTCTGAAGGCCTATGATATTTTTATCTAACTCAGCTGCCCCTAACAATAAATGTGGGTAATGGTTTGTACCTTGATTCTGGCTTTTCTTCCTGCTCCTGAGAAGTCCCAGAAGAAACACCCTTGGGGGATCTAAGTCACTTGGGACTTAGGGAGTGAAGCAGAGAATGTTGCAGAGGTGCAAGCTGATAATCCAGGCTCTGTGTACGACAGGGAAAGACTTGCCGAGTGCACACCCCACAGTAAATAGGAAGCAGGGTCAATTGTTGAAGATCACAGGAAGTTGTGCTCAGGGCCAGTCTGGGCCTAAAAAGGTGTAACCCAGACCAAGAAAGGTGCTGGGGTAGCAGAAAATAACACAGCATTCTCCAGCATGTGCTCTCGGAGCATCAGGGTCTCCTGAGTCTTTGCTATCTCTGCCTCTTCGTACAACGGAAGGCAGAATAACCCTTCTGGTTTATTTAGCGCACAGTGCGTGGCTGGCTCCAAGGCAGAGTGACACATGGCAAGGGCAACAGTTCATGGCAGCACAAAAACTGCAAAAGCAACAAGAGCAAAACGGAGGAGCCGCAGCAAGCAGCCTCTTTCCCTCCCTTACACTGTGTGCAAACTACCCACCCCAGGGGCAAATGTAGCACTCACACCCACAATCCCAGCACTGGACCATGAATCAATCAAAAATCTGGAAGCTCACCCCATGACTGCATGTATCTTTGGGGGGCCACCCAGACACAAACCGTAACAGGTACACATCTTGAGCTAGGGCCATCACCAATGGTCTGATGACTGTCAATCAAGAAGAAACAAATTTGACTAAGAGATTTAAGTACATAAGTATATATTAAGTATAGAAGATTTGAAAAATATGTTTATAAGGGGGTGGGGCAGGGCTGGCCAGGTGGTGGGGTTTGGGGGTGTGGGGGGAGCCAGGTAAAAGAGAGAAAGCAAAAAAGCCGGTGATAACACACAAACTGATCGAAAGGGAGGGGAGAAGGAAAGCCAGGGCAGACTAGGGCACATTCAGACACCAAGACCCAGACTCTACTGAGTCTCTTGGGGCTGTCCCACCTTGGGGCTGCCTCTCTGGCCACACCAGTCCTTCCTCCCCTCGGTACTCAGCTCCAAGGGAAAAGAAGATGTAAGAAGGCTTCAAGCTTGGCGAGGGGAAGCAGGGGAAAGGACAAGTTAGAAGGGGTTGCCGAAATAGGCCAGGGTGGGAAGACTGAGAGAGGAAATTTTGTCCCAGAAGCAGCAGCACAACAGTGAGCAAGTTACTTAAACCCTGGGTTTCTCGATTCTCTCAACTGTGAGAAGAGTGTGAACAACAGCATGGACTCCTATGGGTGCTGGACCCTGCAAAGGAGCTCTGTACCTGAAGAACACTTAGCATTATCAGCTGCTCCTCCGAGCGAGCCAGGCCTCTCCCTGCCGTCACTCATGCCCACTGTGAGGTTGTGGACTTCCAAGGACTCCTTGGGGGTTTTCCTGGCCTGTTGTACTGAAGTGGAAATAAGTACCTAGCAAAGAGGGCTTTCAGCACCACACACTTGGCAGTGCCTTCCTGGCTGTGAGAGTGGCAGGCAGCATGTAAGAGCTCTGGGCTGGGCTAGGTAGGAGGCCTGAAATCGCCTCTGCAATATGCAGAGTGAGAGATACAGAAAGAACAATCTGCATACCACAGATTCAGGGACTACCTAATGTTTGGGGGTTGGAGCTTCAGTTTTGATGTGTAATCCACAACCTGAGAAGTCATAGTCTCTTTTCTTGAGGCTCTTGCTTAGCTGACAGAGTGGTGTCCGTCAGCCCAGCTCACACATACTATTGGGAGCTCTTGGCGGGGCATCGGTGACCTGTCCCCCTGCCTCAAAGACTACACGTCAGCACCTTGGCTAGACCCATTCACACTGCTTAAAGCCAGCTGAGGGGATAAACAGATGTCGTAGCCAGCTCTGTACATATCGATACACGGAGGTAGGGCCAATGCTCTTGTTTCAAAGAGAGCTGTCCAGGTGGTCCTGCTCAGGGTGCTAATTACAGCATAATCTCAACTGCTCTCTGTCTCCTGGGAAGCTTCCAGGTCTGGCCATCACTTTTCCATTTGAGGCCTGGCTTTCCTCAAGCTCACATCCAGTCACACATTTGACATGACTCATCCTCTCTCGAAAGGCCTGATCCTCTCTGGCTGCCTACTAATTTGTCACTAACTAGCTCTCTATAATAGTCCTATCAAAAATCCACTCAGCCTGATGCCAGGTTTAAACCCTTGAACAATTCACTTGGTTTCACACCAGATGTGAATGAAGGGTTGAAAGTAGCACTTTTCTGATTGTTCCTGCACACAGTGCCAGGCGTGGATGAGGGAGAACTACTGTGCCGTAAAGGAGGGTAAACCTGAGGTACTCATAGCCCTGCAGAGGGTTTGGGTCTCTCGCCCTGGCAAGATGATGCACAGATGCAAGACAAAGACAAAGAGAGGATTTCTGCAGTTGAGGAGCTCTGGGATGACCCGATGCTTTCTGTGAAATGAAGGGTTGCAGAGTCCAAGAGCTCAAGGCTGTTACTGGTGTCAGGGAGGTGGGTGTGGATCATGGCAGAGTGCCAGGGAAAAGAAGCTTTGCAGGCATTGGCTGTAAGGAAAAACAGCAACTTTGCACCAGGCACAGAGGCCCTCCAATTAGCAATGCGATGGATAGACTGATGATACAAGGCCGGCCCTTTACTGCCAGGAAGGTATAATTCTTTCTGAGTCCGTGGTCTTAGTTCTGGAATTTCACAGGCTCTTGCTTAAGACACCATTCCAGCCATCAGCAGGGGCTGTAATTGCTGCAATGAGACAAGATGGGCATCCCAGCCTGATTGAATCACATTCTTTTAGCCCCTTAAGGAAACATCGTGTTCAATATAGCCAGCTCTGAATATCTCGGTGAATAGGGGATAGAGACCACTATGAAGTAGCCCTGTGCAGGACTTAAATTAACCAATGAGGTTTTCATGTTTGCTTGTGAATCTGTTCAAGGCCTAGGCTCCTTGTCTGGAGACAGGACTTAAATTAACCAGTGAGGTTTTCATGTTTGCTTGTGAGTCTGTTCAAGGCCTAGGCTCCTTGTCTGGAGATGGTCAGTGGACTCATAGCATGTGAACCTCTGTGAGTCATTGATCCCTAACAAAACCTGTAATGGCAGATGAAGCTAGAAAGCCTCAAAGGATAAGACAAACTCACGTCCAAGGACAACTGGCCCCAACTTCAACTAGATAAAGGTTATAGACACAGGCGTCTCACTCCTGGGTGGATTAATTTAATCTTTTTAAGGATTAATTTAATACCTTACTTGGAGAGGTCCTTGAGTGATTCCACCCTTGTTGATTACTTCCCTCCCTTCTTCTGATAACCAAGTAAATATAGGTGATCCTGAGAAGGTCTTGGTCTTACCCCTGAGAGACTCTCATATTCGAGAGAGGGTTTTGATCCTCCCGAAGCCCTGAAATCTTTCCATTTTCCTGTTTTACTTCGCCTTCCCCTTACACTCATTCGAGAGATTGCAGACCTGATCAGCCTGCAATAACTAAAGGATACATTATTAACCCAGTGAATAGGGGTGAAGTGGGGTTCAGGGAAAGATACAGGCAAGGGGCTCCATTTCTCAGGAGAGCACAGCTTGGTGGTCTCCCAAACTGAGGCATTTGTAGGCAGATGGATGCACTGTAATGTTCAGTGAAATATTTCAGACACACGTTTCAATATCACATGGTTTCTTTCATATGAGAAACCAAAAATATAAAAAGCAAAATAAAAAACAGATAATAGGAAGGAGGGAGCAAAGTCTTTCTCGAGCAGAAAGAGGGTCAAGCAATGAAGGGAGGAGGGAAAAGCAGGATAAGAATGGGATGTGTTAACTTACATGTGCCAATTCCATGCAAGGACTGTGAACAGTATATATTGCAAACATGGACTAATAAAAAATAAACACTGAAAAAAAAGGAAAAAAACTGCTTTCTGATTGGTTCAGTGCCACGGAGTCATTTGGTCCTGTGTTCTGTGCACATCCTCTGGCTTTTTATGACCTCTGGCACATTCTGCCCAGTTTGCCATCGGATTTGCCCCAGCTCTAATGTCCTCCTTCACCAGTGCTGCTCCACGGGAGAGTTTAGTGAACTTTTCAAAAGAGCCGCAGCTGGGATGACATGTGTAGCTGCTCCCCAGCCTCAGAACAGGAGGTTACACTGGGGCCCAGGCTGCGGAGCCTCGTGGGAGGAGGGCAAGCAAAGTGGTGCAACCACGCTTGCAGGAGAACTACAAACCACTATGTCTGTGGGTTGCAGAGGTCCACAGCCTCCATCTGAAGCCAGGACATAGCATGTCTGGGTGTTTGCTGAATGAACAACTCAGTGAATAAAACAAAGGAAGGCTCATGAAAGCACCCCCGGGAGCCTCCTGATTACAGCCAACCTGCTGCCCCCGAACCCTTGAGATGCCACTCCTGTGAGCTTCAGCCTGGGCCCCCCACAGCCCGTGGGACAAGCTGAGGCATTCTCTCAGTGCGACTTGCAAGCTCTGAGTGGAAGCTCTGGGAACCTTGATGTGTCTTACAGATCCTATAAGGAAAGGCTTGAAGTCCACATCAAACCCTGAGCCTCCAAACGGCAATCCAGAACACCTCTCTGAAATCCTTGGAAATACTCCAGAAGGCTTGCAGCCTGCCTAGAAGCCCTGGGGACACTAGCAAATGTGACAGACAATGTTTTGGGTCTGGGATAGCTGTGGGGAAGTCATGGGACTGGCTTCTGCCTTCAGAGCCCTCTTAACTGTTGGGAGAAGGCCTCAAATGGGGAGAGGGAGAACAGCATTAACGCTTTGTTTTAATATCTTTGACTGTGTTTGTCGCCTAGACTCAGAGGTGCCAACTCAATAGGATGGCATTAGAGAGGGGTTTTGTTTGTTTGCTTTTTTGAGGCAAGGTAGTACAGGCTGGCCTCAAACTCACGGGGATCCTCTTGCCTCAGCTTCCCAAGTGGTGGGATTATAGGTGTGCACCACCATACCCAGCAGCCTTGACATTTTTAAAATCTCTTATCAAGAGAATTAGGCGGGTAGTTAGACACTAGCAGATCTGAGGGACAAAGAAGTGGTCTAAAATAGCATGCTATGTCAGTTATAGCTGAATAAAGAAAACTTAATTTTCTATATATTTATAGCTAAATGAAGAGACCTTGGCATGTGAGGCAGTCAGAGAACTTCCATCTTAGCCAGGTCATGACTAGTTCAAGCCTCAAGATATATGGGCCCTTGTTAAGAGTTCGGACTGAGGGAGGCAGAATTACCACCCCCAGCGGGAGACCATGATTCACTGGTCCTTGTTAAAATGATGGTCCCTAGAAGATAAATATGTAGGTACCATAGCCCAGGGGTCAAAGGTTACAAAACAACCCTAACTCAAGATAGTCACAATCTCCTCTTTCAAACTCCACATAAACCCTTCAGAAGACTATAGGAAAGCCGTCACTCTGGCGTTTGCTGGCTCTCAGTCCCTCTCAGGTTTTAACTCCAGTAAAGCCTGTCCTCTACTGAAGAGCTCACCTACCTCCATTTTTGCAGAATTTTCTAGGTCTCAGACACAAACTGATCCCATAGAGCACAGTAGTTTATCAGTGTCATGTGTCATACACAGTCCTCCCCATACTGGCCCCATTGGCATTTGCTTCCAAAGCAACATGCACAGTATTCCTGGGCGCGGTGCCTATGCCCAAAGATAACAGAAAGAGGAACATTCATCCACAACACCCCCCCATGTGGGCTGGACCTGATTTGAGATATCAATGTTCCAAAGTAACCTCTAAGACTGGCCCTGAATCAAGGCCAGCAGTTTTCTGTAGCTGTTGGTTTCAAGCAGGAGCCTAAAGTGGTATCTTTCTATGGTCTGTTGGCCATTTCAGAACTTTAGAAATGTAATGGTCAATTCATTAGAAAGAAACAAATAACTAAATAAATTTTATGAGAGGACTTCAAGATGGCGACCAGGTAGGCAGCAGAGAGAGAACCTCCCGGAGGAATGCCACTCAGACAAAGGAATATAGGAATATAGCAACATGTGAAGGACAGAA
>PVLD010015051.1:0-50029 GCA_004027595.1 Dinomys branickii
GAAGCTGCGATTGCTGGAACGAGGGCTTGGGCCAAGAGTGTGTTTGAAGCAGTGGCTTCCTCTTTCTCCGTCTCTTCTCCCTCCGACTGTGCCGCGGCGGCCCTCCGATCCTTTCCTCCAGGAGAGGTTTTGCTTGGTCTTTCCTAGGGCTTCAGTTCCCATTTCAGATCCTTCTTGGGTTCAGGGTACACACCTCTCTTTCTGTCTTCATATTGCTATATTCCATTGTTTGGGTGGTAATCCTCTGGGAGGTTCTCTCTGTGCTGCCTACTGGGTCACCATCTTCCGGGAAGTGATTCTGCATATACTTCCAATGGAGTTTTAAATCTCCTGGATTTCTGTTTGAATGTTTCACTGATTCCATTTCTTGTCTATTGTGGGCATTTATGGTTTCCATCATTTTCCTAAGCTCCTCTATTTTAAAAAATCTGTCTTCTTTAATGTCTTTCATTTTGATTGTCATTTCCTTTTGCACCTTAGAGATTATTTTTTCTATTTTTTTTTTTTTTTTTTTTACTTCTGCTGCTATCACTTCAGAGAGTTCCAGCAGTTGAATTCTGACATCCTCTATCTCTGCTGAAAGCCCTAAAAGATTCAAGTCTTGTGTTCCCAAGAAGGCAGTGAGGAGCTGAACAACAAATGAGGTTGGTTGGACCCAAACTTAGCCAGAGAAAACCACGACCGGCCTGGTTACCCCACTTGGTGCCCATGGGCAATCATCCTTGGGCATCAGCTGCCCAAGCCGACACATTCTGTCTCCCTCCTTGCCTAAATGCCAACTGTCAGGGCAGAGGGGGCTTTCTGTTGCTATTCCCGCAGCAGGTAGAGTGGATCTGCATTCTCAATGGGCGCGAGTGGAATGTAGCTTAAGTGGCATCTCCTAGGGAGCTGGTCTCTCTCAGCTCCCCTCTCCCCAGCAGCACCCCTTCCTGGGCTCCTGGGAATGGATGGTCAAAGGTTGGGCAAGGGTTGGAAGCTGCAGATGGGGACTTCTGGGATGGCCGAGGGGCAGAGGACGGGCGGGCATGGTCCAGGCTCCCCAAGGAACATCCTCCTTTAGATCAGTATCTCCATCATATCCGACAAGTCCTGGATGAAGCTATAGAGTCCAGAGTGGCTGCCCTCTGGCCACTGCTACAGCCGGGGAGGCCGTTGAGCTCTGATGCCAGGTAAGCAGAGGTGCTCTCTGCAGGGTCATCAGTCTGGGTGCTCTTGTGTTTGGAGTGGGCAGGGAGGGGAGCTGTAGTGACTGGCTCCTCCATGGTGTCCTGTCCATCATCAGCTGGGCAGGAGCATCTGCTTGCTGCTCACTTGAGAGTCCTTGCCAGCTCTGGGTCCCCACTGCCGCACCTGGGAAGATGGATGGCACCGGCTTGTCTGGCTGTGGGAAGCCCTGGACAGCCTTGCCAGGGATTTTCCTGGAGCACTGCTGAAGGGCCTTGATCACAGCATCCTTCTTCAGGATCTGGGCATGGAGCACCTTTAGCCTGCTTTCCATCTCCTGATGCCTGTGACCCTGGTGAGTAGTCCCTCAGTGAAGATGCTGCTGGTTGAGAGCTGCGGGGGTGTCGGATGAGAGGGGTGTCACGCTGGGCGGCTGCAGTGGCAGCTGCATCCATGGCAAACTGTCACATGCACATTCCTCCAAATATTTCTGCTCCCACTTGGTCATGTCAGCCTCTCGTGCCAGGATCTGCTCCTCCTCCTCCCAAAGTTGTTCTAACAGTTGCAGGGCACTGAGCTCTGGGGACCCATCACTGCTGCTGCCCCCATTGGGGGTGACCGCCTGTCTCTGTTGTGTGCAAAGGGCCTTCAGCTCCTGCTCCAGGCGTGTCCGAAGACACAGCTCCAGCTACTCTCGCTTCTCAAAGGCGGCCTGCAGCTTCTCCATCTTCTCCACATAGGCCAGTTTCTTGTGTAGCTCCTCCTCTGCCTGTGCTGTGCAGGCCTGTATGTTGTTCCTCCGCAGCCTGTCACCGCTGGTCCTCAGTAGCACTGCACAGCAGGGCCATCTCCCACTCCAGCTTCTCTTGTTCCTGCTGCTGTTCGTAGCTTTGACCAAGCAGCTTGGCCACCATGTCTTGTTTGCCTGCCCGGACCTCCTGTGTCTTGCTTGCCAGGTAGTGGTTTGCAGATTTCAATCTCTCTTGAAGATCACAGTTGAAGTCCTGCAATCGTCTCATTTCACTGTGCTCTGGACTTTCCTGGGTGGGCTGGGAATTCGGTGTCGCGTTGTGCTTGTTTTACTTGTCATTTTCTATTTTGTTTTCTGTGTTGATGCTTGTAGATATCTTATGTTAGGTAGTTTTATCCCTGGTATCTCTTGTAGATGTAGGCAGTTCTTGGTCTTTATATCTATCCCAAGTATCTACCTTCCCAACTTAGTAAGAATGTGGAGCTGCTATCAGTTTGACTCAAGGCCCATTCCTTCAGCACTGAACTATGGTGATGGTTATGATCTCTTGTAATTGCAATGTTGTCATGGAGGTGAGAGAAACTGATTAGAACAGGTATGGCATCCCGGTTAAAGCAGCACAGTCAGCCATAGACTGAAGCACAGCCTGGCTCCTGACAAACTGTGGTAACTATTAGCCTGACACCTTTAACCATAGGAACAAGTTCTACAGTTATAAAATTCAACTTATACCAGGAACTTGAATGCAATGATTTTCCACTTCGGAGAAATCCCTTGTTGTGAGGGACTGGGAAGGGTAGAGGGTAGGGTGGAGAGAAGAATGGGCACGAACATAGCAGGAGGAAGGGGGGTGGGCACAAGATGCTTACCCAAGTTTTGGGTAATTAGAGGACATGAGGGAAGGACTGCAAGACAAATCTTAGAAGTATTGAAGTGGACCAGAAAGAGAAAATGTTTACTCACACAAAAGCAAGATATTTGACAAAATAAAGAGGATGCATAGAACAAAAAGGTTAGAGATCTAAATTATGAAAAAAAAAACCCAGGAAACAAAAATAACCACACACACACACACAAAGAAAAAAAAACCAGAACAAAACAGAACAGGGAGGAAAACCCCCACACTAACATAGACAAACATAAAGAAGAAAACCAGCCAGAGAAAAATAAAAGTAGTGAAATTGCTTTAGTGTCCACAGTTATGTGGGAGGTCCAAGTGGGATCCCAGAAATGTGTACTTTAAGATTGCAAGTGCGTTTGCTCTGGATTTTGGTCTCATCTTTGTCTCTGGATTTTGGGGATGGGATTAGTTTAGAAAAGAAAAAAAAGCCCTACGCACCTGCTTCTAGTCCTCATGTCTTTGTCCCCTAGCACAACATGGGTTAACCCAATGTACCACCGCTGGTCCCACCTGTCTACCCTGTGCGCCCTCACCGGGGCCTTCCTCTGTTGCTGGCATCCCCGCTGGCCTCAGGGTCCCTGTGCGGGAGGGAGGGAGGAGTCCCTGATCTTCCTGCAGGAGGCCTGGTCCTGCCGGGTGGAGGCAAAGTGGAGCTGACTGCCAGGACTCTCCCTCCAGTTGGTCACTCGCTCCCAAGGATGGGCTGATCTTTCTTGAAGGAGGTTTATTACTACTGCTTTCCTTTGAAAGAGTTTTTTTTTTTTTTTTTTTTTTTCCTTCAAAGGAGCTTTGGCTGCTTTCTTTGGGGAATCTTCAATCCTTGTCCTCATCTTGGACATCGTCTCCTGGCTTCCAGGGCAGATCCCCCAGCTTTCTGGTGTAGATCCTTCAGCCTTTGTGCATGAACATTTTAGCTTGTGGCCCTGGACTTTGGTCCTTTCCTGCACAGGTTCTTTGGTCTCCTATCTTGGAACTTTTGGCCTCCTGATATGGAGTTGTATGGAACATTGCTGTGGGCTCCAAGCCCTCAAATGGACCCTTCACGAAGACAGATGCAGACAGATGTCTTGTACCGTTCTCCATCTGACTCCGGTGAGCACTGGCTGATACAGTGTATTATCGGCTTTTGCTACACACATTTACTTACATGTTAAATATTCCCAGCTACCCTGCTTATCACAGCACAGAAGGGAGGCGAATCCTATTATGCCAACTATACCACACCGAGTACTGTGTTAGCCAGCTTTCCAAACTTATGGGGAGGAAATATTTATTTTGATTTATTGTTTTACAGATTTCAGTCCATGGTACCTGGAGCCAATGCTCAGCCTCAGGAGACAGATGTGTGGGGAATATAGGGAGAGAGCATGACAGAACAAAGTTACTCATACCATGGCAGCTGGGAATCAGGAGAGAAGGGCCAGGACCCTCGTATCATCAAGAGAATCCCCAGTGATGACCTGCATGGTTTTTTTTTTTTTTTTTGAGATTGGTTCTATGTAATCTAGGCTGACCTTGAACACACTATGTAGTTCTGGCTGCCCTCGAATTTGCAGCAATCCTTCTGCTTCAGCTTCCTGAATGCTGGGATTAAAGGTGTGCACCCAGCCAGTGGCCTACATTGTAAAGGTGGTACAACTTCTTGTCAGGGCAGCAGGCTGGTGACCAAGTCATTGGCACGTAGCTACGGGGGGGGGGCAATTCTGACTCAAATCATAACCATCCATCTCTGGCCCCCAAAAGGCCATGTCCGTCTCAATGTGTTCAGTCTATCTCCATGAATTCCCCAGTCAGTGTCCCAAAATTGTACAAGTCCATGTCCAAAATCTCCTGAAACAAGGAGATCCTATCAGACAGACCCTTTAAAAATAAAGTTACATACCTTCAAGATACAATGGCTGAGTAATATTCCATTACATAAAAATGCCACAGTTTACTCAGCTATAAAGAGGGACAAATTTGGGGCCTTTGTAGGCAAATGGTCACAATTAGACACCATAATCATAAGTGAAATAAATCAGAGGTACATATGCAAGCAATGTATTACATCACTGGTGTAAGAACCTGAGGGTGGGAATATAAACTAAGAGGTGTGAAGGAAAGCTGTTCAAAAGTAAAGAACAGATGGGACGAGGGAAAGGAGAAAAGAGGCAAATATGTAAGTATGTATGTATGTATGTATGTACATATGTGCAGGATGGCTAACATGGTTCCACTATTGTCTTATGTCACTTTATGGTAAGGAAGAGTTGATGACTGGTTGTTTGATCAATCTTGTATGTCTGTGTTTTCCTGAGCATACATTTTGAAGTTATCAATATGCAATGCAACAACTATTGTTGGGTTCCTGTTGCTTTGTCTGTAATTCAGTTTTGATTATACTGTTATTGTGCTACTTTGTGTCTCTTTGTTAATGCTTTCCTCTTTTTTGTTGATGTAGCTTTTTCTTTTACACTTTAAAAAAATAAAAAAATTATTTAAAAAAAAGATACAATGGCACAAGGAAAAATTTTGTAGAACCTGATAGGAAGCTTTGGAGCAAGGCAAGATGCAAACCCAGTGGGGCGAACATTAAATTCTTCAGCTCTGTATCTCACATCAGAGCACACAGCAGTAGGACATGGGGCCCACAAGGCTTGGGCAGTCCCACCTTGACACCTTCATGGGTTGCAGCACACTCAGCCTCTCTCTGGGCTGCCCGTGTCTTCCCTCGGCAGCCATTCTATATTGTGCCTTCCCTTGAGGTCTCAGATTGCCACAACTTCACTCATGGCCCTCTGAGTGGCTACTCACAGGGACTGTGATCCTGCTTTTCCACTCAGCCTCCCCTGGCTTTCCTTTAAAGACTCAATGGAAGCCTCTGGGATCCCACAGCTCCTCCACAGGCTTTCAAAACTAGCATCACATGGAGGACGGATTCCTACGTCTGCCACAGTGTGAACTGTGTGCCACCCTGCTTGCACCTCAGCTGCAGCAGTTTCTGGGAGCCTGGATGGCTGAATGGGGAATGGTTTCCTAGGGGTGTCATAGAGCATAGCCAATTCCTGAGGCCTCCTCAAGGGTTCTTTTCTATTCTGCTGGTACAAAGTACATGGTTTTGTACTGGGGATTGAACCACCCAGTAATTTTTGCACTGAGATATATCTCCAGCCTTTAAAATTTTGAGATGGAGTCTTGCTAAGTTACTGAATTACCCAGGCTAGGCTTGAACTTGGGGGTCTTCCTGCCTCAGCCACCCAGCTTGCTGGGATTGTAAGGGTGTGTACCAACACATTTGGCTCTTGACTTTTGATGGTGTTAATTTCTTTTAGCAACCACACTCTCCTTGACCACAGCTTTAAACATATTCCTTTGCTGGCAACACTGCCAGTTTTTCAGACTTTTCCAATCTTTTTTTTTTTTTTATTTCTGCAGATTCTCCCTGTAAATCTCACTCTTACGCCTGCCTGGGTTTTGTTTTTCCTTCAAATTTCCTTAACTATCATCTCACAAAATCTTGGAGCATGAACAAAGTGTACCCAAGTTTGCCAGAATATAACATCCATAGCTGACAGTCAAATTCTCAGTATAGTTTGCTTTTCATCTAAAGCTCTGTGAGCACATCCTTCATATTCCTGTTAGCATTCTAGTCTTCTGAGCAGTGCACCACAAAAAAAGCTCTTCTTACATCATTCTAGGCTCTCTCTAGCTCGCTCTCCCCAGTTTCCCCAAATTCCTCCTGCAAACCAATCACAAAGGCTTCCAAACTATATCATCAGATGCAGTATATAGCAACGACCCACTGCTAGGTTCCATTCTGCTGTTATTCAACTCATAAAGGGAGACGCCTCAGCTTTCATAGTTCCAGAGGTTTCAGTTCATAGTCCCTTGGCCCCCTGACTTTGAGGTTTGGCTGAAGCAGATCATCATGGCACAAATCCGCAGTGGAGCAAAGCTGTTCTCCTGGCAACCAGGGAGCATAAACATGAGGTGACGGGACCCTAGTGTCCCTCCAAAGCCTTCCCTGCAGTGAGCTCACCTCCTAAAGCTTGCACTGTCTCCTAACAGTGCAACAGCCTAGCGACCAAACCTTTAGCTTTAGTCTTTGGGGGACACTTGAGAGCAAACCCTGACACTGCTGTGCAAACCCATTTGCTCATTAGCTCATTCTGATTGTGAACTTCATGCATCCACTTGACTGCATTTGGAATAGAGCACTGGTAACGTGGCACTCTGAGGGCATCTGTGGAGGCATTTCCAGAGGACAGCAGTAGGAGTCAGAGTGCACCAAGTGGGGAAGATCTGCCCTGTCAGTGGGGGACCATTGAGGTCACTAGGGGTGGACAGAACTAAAGCAGGAAACATGAGTCAGTCTGAAGGTGGACTGCACTTTGCTTCTACTCTTGGCCATCAGCACGCCAGGCTCTCTGGCCTTCGGACTCCAGACCTTTCACAGTGGCTCCCCAGGTTAGCCAGCCTTCAGACTTGGGCTAAATCACCGTGCAGCACCCCATCATCACTAGCTTTCAGACAGCCTGTCCCGGGACCTTTGGCCTCGTAATCACAGTTCTAAAAAGTCCTTGTTTCTATATCCTGTTGGTCTTTTCTGGAGACCCTTGACTAATTCACATTTTGGTACCATGAGTCATTCTAGAGGACTAGAAGTTGAAAGGTAAATTTTTTGAGATTGGGATTTCTAATATTGACTCTTCAATTAGACCTAAGCATGATAAGAACTCTAATTTTTATAAAGAGCCTTGATAGTCCATGGCACAGCTTATGCAATATGCAAAACAAATGAATTTACTATGCGTATTTCTCAACTTTTTATTAGTACATATTTCCAGTACCTAACAACCACATTCCTTGTGGGGACTTGGTATTGTACAGAACACACAACTTTTCATCTCCTTTTCCTCCTTCCCCCTCCCCCTCCCCCCCATCTCTTCATTCCCCTTCCTTTTGCAAGAGATCTGTTTCTTACTATCTATCTTTTAAACTTAGTTTGGTTTTCTCCTGTAAGAGAAATCACACAATATTTAAGCTTTTGTGTCTGATTTCACTTAACATTATGGGCTCAAGTTACATCCATTCACCTATAAATGACTCAAGTTTATCTTTATGGCCAAGTAGTACTCCATTGTGTATAAATATCACATTTTCTTGATCTATTTATCTGTTGATGGACATATAGGTCATTTTCAAGCTTTAGCTATTATGAATTGTGCTGCTGTAAACATGGCTATGCATGTGTCCTTGTAATAGGATCTTTAATTCTTTTGGGAAGATATGTAGAGGTAATAGTTGGATTGAATGGAATTTCTAGCTTTAGTTGAGGAGTTTCCATAATGGTTTTACTAGTTAACACTCTCACCAACAGCATAGAAAGGTACTGGCTCAGAAAAAAATTACATGTGGGTCAATGAAACAGGTGCGTATCAGAAACACCCTAGGCATATTCAGCTATCTGATCTTTGACAAAGGGGCCAAACAATATACACTGAGGAAAGATAACCTCTTAATAAAAGGTGCTGGTAAAACTGGCTATCCACATGCAGATTGAATCTAGACCACATCTTTCACTATGTACTAAACTAAAAATAGATCAAAGATCTAAATGTTAAAAAAATCTGAAGGATAAAATAGGTAAAACTCTTGAAGACATAGGTGTAGGCAACAACTTCCTGAACAGAATCCTAACTGCACAAGAAAGATCACTAAAAATCAACAAACAGGATCATATTGAATTAAAAAGCTTCTTACACAGCAAGGCAAACGACAGAGTGAAGATATAACCTGGAGAATAGGAAAAAACTGCCAGCTATTCCTCAGACAGGACTAATAGCCAGAATATATATAAAACTAAAAAAAGATAACCCCTCCCCAAAGTCACAATCAATAAATTGACAGCCACCGTATATGGTGGTGAGTGCTTATAATTGTAGCTCTCAGGAGGCTGAGGCAGGAGGATTGCTATGAGTTCGAGGCAAGCCTGGGCTATATAAGCAAGCTCAAAGCCATCCTGAACTGCACAGTGGGACCCTGTCTTTAAAAAAAAAGGCAACTGAAATGAAAAGGCGCTTCTCAGAATATATATAAATGGCCACTAAATCCATGAAAAAATGTTCAACATCTTTGGCCATTAGAGAAATGCAAATTAACATGCATATTTCACTACTTATCAGAGACAAGGAACCTGGTGACACCATAAACACCTTCACATACTTGAAGAGTGGTGTAGTGGATTGACAATTGGCGGTCAACTTGTACCATTCAGCTGCACTGAATCAGCATGGTGCGGGATATGGAGGGATGTTGGATTGTTGCCAACAGCATAAAGAGGAGAACTGGAGAAGAGGGGCTGTGGGTTTTCCTGGTGGGGCTTATCATGCTGGCTTTCTTGATATGAACTTGGCTGCTTTCACCATTGGAGGAGCTCAGGACCTCATTGTCACCAAGGATGGCTACGCTACCTTTTGGGGAACTCTAAGAATCTGCACTGGGGCGAGGAAGCAATGCTCAAAGAAAGAACCAGCCTGCTGGCACAGATCCTTCATCCCACTGGCACAGACTTGCTAGCATCCACTGTTGACCTTTAGGCCTTCCCACTGCATATCCATGAGAAAGATTTGTATGAGACATTGTCATGGGCTCTAGGTCTCCCACTGGACTTGTGGGGGGCATTGTTATGGGTTCTAGGTCTTTAGCTGGACTCAGGCAGGACATTGCCGCGGGATCCAGGTCCTCAGTTGGATTCTTTTGGTCTTTAGTGTGTGGACAGATTTCCTGCATTCTTTTGAAATTGACTCTTTGGGTGACTATTATAAAATGATCCTGTAAATTATGTGTCCTGCACTATTTCATTTGCAAACCCTGGCTACAAATGGTATGACACTGTTTGGTGGTTTCCAGTGCCTCTGGACACACTGATGAAATGAGCTGAACAGCTTGCTTCTGAGCTCCAGGTCCATGCAAATAGACTAAGAAATTCTAAGTGCACCCAACAGCCACAGAGCTAGTAACTGATGGAAACGAGCACAGGCTCTCTTGGCTTCTATAATTGTGTGAGCCAAGTTCCCTTAAAAAAATCCCCCTCTCGTCTCTATCCTATTAAATCTTTCTCTGATGACCCCTAAACACTAGAGAATTGGCATCGTGAGGCTTAGTTTTTAAAAATTCCTTGACCAATTGTCACGGAAATGGGTTTAGAGGTGACAACTGTGAATTAGTGGGAGCCAGAGCTCAGATCTGGAGGCCAGATGTAGGTCTTTCCTCTTGACTTCAGTGCTGACCATTCTGGAGGAGTGAGTTCCCAAGAGCAAAGAGGAGGGAAGAATCTGAGAAGTCTACTGACATGGGTCTTGGCGGGGTATTTATAGCTGAGGATTCTGAGCCTGAACTAGTCAGTCTCCATGTTTACAGTTGGGATGCCCAGGACTGTTATTTCTTTGCACCAGCTGCCCAGGGGAAGATAGGAAGAGGTCATAATTCCTTATTTCTGCACAGAAAGACCTCAGGAACCAAAGGCGTATGCCTGGGCTGTTGGTTTGGAAGGCCTCTTTTCTAGCAGAGTTAAGTGCTGGCCTATATGCTTGTGCCATCTGCTCATAGGTAGGTACATAAGCAATGCTCATTGGAAAGTCAAGGGTTAATCACCTTTCCCAACGTAATTGTGTCTTTATAAATTTACAATTTTCTCAACTGAGATCTGTTGTTCAGCTTTTCCACAACAGGATCAGCCGAGTTTCTCATTCGCCCTGCAAGGAATTAACTTGCTGAGTGACAAGTGACTGATTTTAGTCAAAATTCATTCATCCTTATTAACTCTGCTCAGCCTTAAGGGACCCTTTTGGGTTTTAACAAAGCGTAAAGATTTTCTAGGACTAGAGTTCTGCAAGGTAGTTAATGCCACCTGAAATTCCAGGGCACTTTGCCCATTCTCCCTAGCAGATCTAGATGGGCAAGTTGAACATTATCTAGACAAGAGGATTTTGAAGGTACCTCTGAAAGCCAGTGCTACAAAATTAATAGTATTTTTCACAGGAGCAAAAGGGCCCTAAGAAGGCAGAGAAAGTGAAGTGGCCCAATCCAGGAAGGCAGTTATGCAGATATAGCAGGTTGTGTTCCTTAGAAAGTCCTGCTTGCAAAGTTACCTATTGCTTGGCTTTTAGAACTTAAATTTTGGGTTAGTTCCTACCATCCCCAGGTAAGAGTGGCTCAGTGGGCTCAATGCTTTGTGCAAAAAAAGCAGTATATCATTAAAATCTACCATTCTTTCAGAAGTCTGGAATTTTGGTATATCTTTAACAGAGGATGCCTGTGTGACTAGACTGCAGTAAAAACCTGTGCTGTCTCTACTGCACTCTGCTAGACACCACTACCCATCTCTGTGGCAGGTGAGAGAATTAAACTTGCAGTCTGTGACCTCACTGGGAGCAAACTTATGCCTGATTCCTGACTCTTCATGAGACTTTGCTTTCTGCTGTTTGTGCATTGAATCATTTTCACTGTCGTAAGTCACAGCTATGAATATATCTGTATGCCAAGCCCTTTGTTACTAGTGAATCATTGATCTTGAGAGTGGTTTGGGCATCCCCATCACATAAGATGTACCTGGTGTTGGGCCAGCAACAAAGGAGTTCTACAATCTTCAAGGACCACATAAGTTTGGACAAGTGTATACAACCTGTGACCGCAAGGGTCTAAAGAGCATAAGAACCACTTCCCACATGAAATGACATTTCCCAGTCTTATCAAGGATAAGAACATGCCTCCAGAACTGCTGTGTAGCAGGCCTTCCCCCTGTATTATGGCTAACTCTTGTTTTGAGTAGTATGAGGGGAAGTCATGTGAAAGGTTTTGTTTATGTGAAAGCATGCATTTCTAGGATGTTAGTACCTGCTATCCATCTGCATATTCTTTCTTGATTCCTTGGCTCCCATAATTTGTGCATTTTTCCAGTTTTCTTCTCTTGTGCTCTTAGCAAAGGCCCTAGGTATTCTCATTGAGCAGTAGACAGGTGACTGATCCTGTGACTGCTTTGATCTTGTTGCTCCACCTTGTTTCTACCTCAGAACATGATTCCACAACAGGTGACAGTAAATTCATGAAACACACCTACTCTTCCAAATCCTTACTAATCAGGATCTTTCCCACAAGATGCATTAGGTGTAAAGCAACTATATTCATAGGGAAACAAGTTCAGATTCTTACTGGGAGTGACAGAAGGGGAAAGATAAAAGCATGAAAGTCTCATGCATAAGTTAAGGTTACTGACTGGATCACATTTCCTAGGAGTTAATGCCTAGAAAAAGGCTCAGGCAGAGCACTGCTCAGTTTTTTCTGACCACAGCATCATACTCAAGAATGGCATCTTGGCTATTGCCATGGTGAAATGGAAGGACTTAGTGTAGACCATGTCCACTCCAGTTTATAAGTGACTTTCACTGGATGAGGCCAGACAGCCCCAGATCTATGGGGACCCTAAGCTCTGCCCCAGCACTGTTAATTGGCCCTCTTGGCACTTTGAGAGGTCCCTGTGAGACACTGGAACCTAGGAGGAAACATTTCATTACTTACTTCACAGTACACCATTTTTGTGTTCATAAAACATTGATGCTGGGAAGTCTTAAGTTTCTCTTGCTGCACCCTGATTTCAAATTATGAGGTCAGAGTATCATTTCCAACGAATGTAGAGCCAGGGTTGCTCTGGAGAATGTTACTCATTCTTACCATAGTCCTCATGAGCCCAGCTCAAGACTCGAGTCTTCTCTGGGTCTGTAAGATCCTGTTGCCTGAACAATTACCATCCACTGTGGCTCCAAGCCCCAGAAAAAAATGATTTAAGCAGGTGGTTGGAGGGTGGATATAATTTTAACTTCCAATTCATTATGAATTGTTTACCTTGTTTATTATAGATTGTAAGCCTGAAATAAGGCTCATGCCACAGAGCACTCAGTCAACAATTAGGGGCTAAGGTGATATTGCCACAGCTCTACTCTTGTTTAGAGTGGAATTCCTAGTGGCTTTAACCCCAAGAAGTTATTTCAACATGAGCACTGTCTGAAAGGACGAGAGCATCTTTGGAGCGGGTTCTGAGAAGTGAGAAAATAGTTTCCTCGAGACAAAAGTATTTACAGAACCAGCTGTATGTCATGTGTTGCACAAGGGACTGGTAGAATGTGGAATTTCTCACCAGGAACATCAGTCACAAGTTTCTCCTGCTTTCAGATTCCCTTAAACCAAAAGAATTTCAGTAAAATTAAGAGTTCATGGAAAGAGGCATAAAAGCTAATGGTCAACAAGAGGCTCTAAAAAGAGCAGCCAGGATTAGAGCTTTAAACCAATTAGAGCTATTAGAAAACTTGTAGTCCCACTTGAACACATCTGAATTCTGTATTTCCTCATAGTTATAACTCCTATCTGAGCTAGTCACCAGCACTACTGTCACTTCTGCCTGTTAAGATATTACTCAACAAAATATTATATGGTTACTGAAGGTGCCCCTGAAGGTGATAATCTGCTCTTCTACCAGGAGGTACACTCTAGCTAGTAGGTATGGGGTATGGGCAACATTTCTAGAGTGGTATATACCTGTCAGACACAGCCAAAGAAGAGACCGTGGGTTCAGGGACCTATAGCTACATTTGGGCACTAAGAGGTAACAAGGGCATACTTCACATGGACTCATGGAGAATGGAAGTTGCATTCAATTAGTTTTCTTCAGAAAATAACATTCTGAACTAGAATATACAATTGTAGCCTCCTAAAAAGTCTTACCCATGCGTAGCCTGGCTATACTCACTTTCAGGAACCCATATACTTACTGCTGAGAAGCAAACAACTTCAACAGTTACTATAGCCACAGCATCTTTTTGGTCCAGTGGACATTTTGCTTTGAAAGTCCATGTCATTGTCAAGTCTCTGAATTAGACTCCTGCCCAGCTGGGGGTCAGGAAACATGACCCAAATTAGGTGGAAATGGTGCTATCAAATCCATACTTGTGTATGGTATGTAGACACAAATGCATGAAAGAAAAAATCAAAAAATGATAAAAGAAATTGGATTGCTCTAACATGCAGCTCACACACTAATTCTGGTTCAAGGTTACTAGTCATTTTGTCCTATGGAGGTCACAGTGTGGAATGCTGAGGTATTTCCAGAACTGAGCCTCCTAGTAGGTCTCATCATGTTCTCTCATTGATCATAAATGTTGGAGCAGCTTATGACAGGATGGGTATTTCTTACTGGCCACTTGGAAGAAGAGCTGTTCTCAACCCTCCTTACTACACCCTGCTAAATTGTTCATGGAAATGGGGAAGTTAATAGGATCACCAAGTACCCTGGTAACTCCTCCAGTTTTTTAAAAGTTCATCTAAGATTTCAGCAACGCTGACAACAGGGGCCTGTTCCTCAGCAGGGGCTCAGAGCTCTCCCCACAGGTGTGCCTTGAGCACCAAATGTGTAATGGCCAGCACTGAAGCAGTGGGTGAAGACATCCACACATACTCTTAGCAGAGGAATAAATGATTACAAGTGGTTGATCTTAATTCACACTTGAAGACCAAAGTTTAGGCAAGACCACATACGTATAGTCCAGTAAGTTTAGAAAAATAGAGGGTGGGGAAGCACTGGTAGAGTTTTGTGTGGGAGACAAGATAGGAAGAATTAAGGCTTAATTGGCCTCCTCTGTGAGCACTATGCAGCAAGTTGGCATGCCAACATGTTGCACTTTCTAAGGAAAGGTGAATACAGCTGAAATCCTGTTGCTTAGACATATACCGTGGATGGTGGAGGCAGTTGAATCTTGTGATGCTCTTATTGCTTATTTCTGTGGCTGAACAAATAAATTCAGGGTTATCCAGTCCCTTGGGACTCCTTGTTGGAAAGGAGAGCCCTCTGGCCCCCATGTTTTAACCTAATCCCGTTTTCCATCCTCTTTCATCCCTTAGTCAGGTACAAAGATCATAGGCTGGCTCCTAGTTTTGAAATGTGAAGATTGACACTTCCAGTGGGGATCCCAATCTTCAGGATCACAAAAGACCTCCCGCTTATTTTGGAGGAAATGGGAGAGCTGTGCCTACCTTACTTCACAGCTGCTACTAGAAAATAAATCTTGGGGAAACATCAGATTTGGGACCACCACAATCCTTCTAACTCATTCCCAGGCTGATCCTGCCAGCATGATGCCTTGGAATTGAGTTTGAGAAACAAAGATCTCTTGAATTCCTTCTCTGGGCTACAGTGCCCTCAGAGAGTTTGAGGAGAATGAATTTCTCAGGGCTCTCAAGTTTGGGGTTTCTCAAGTTTATTTTGAATATTTGCCCCATCTAATCATTTAAGTGAAAACATTAGAGAGCCATTTAGTAAGGCCTTGACTGTATAATTGAGATCCAAGCCAGTCAGGTTTCTTGACCACTTCAAAAAGTGGTAGGGAGAATAATTTGCCAGATTACTACACCCTCCCATCTCACCAGGGAGACCTTAGGCTGCCTCTGAGTGAGCATCTCTTTCAGGTCCTATGTTCACTGTCACAGTGTGCCAAAGGTCAGTTTTACCTTCCATTAGCCCAAAACACTCAAACATACTCTTAAGAAATTAAAAGTTAGGAAGACTTCCTGATGCAAGTGTACCTCATTCTGAGACTTCAGGTATAGGTGCCTGTCAGGTCTCCAAACTGGACCCCTGCCAAGATAGGAGAGAAAAATTCCCCAAGCAGATCTGTTATTCACATCTTCATGGACTCTGCATTCAATAGGAAGCCAGTAGCTTCTGGTAGCACCCTCCCTATAGCTAACCAGCTTGCAGCTGCCTTACACAATGTGCAGAGAGCTGATTCCACAGAAAACCACACATGCTGTGCCTGCAGAACCCTGTGTACCCAACACCTCCTTGTCTATCACCTAGCCCTAGAGCCCTTACTGAGAGACCCAAAATTTTGTATCCCCCTTGACAAAGACCCCCTTTCCCTACCTAAACTCCCCTATCAAACATGCTCTTGCTCCTTGCTCAGGGCCGATGGTCTTTTTGTCCTTGTCCCAGCTGCACCCAGCCTGCAATAAAGACCTCGTATGCTGCTTAAACTCTGCCTGTCTCATTAGTCTCAACTGTGCCTCAGTTTACCTTAACAGTACCTATGACTTTAATGAATATATTTAGAATTCAGATTCTGAATTCTAACAGTTACACCTCCCCTACACATGCACTTGTACAGTGAGTGTATCTTAGAGACATGGAAATACAACTGGAAGTCTTATATGGGAAAGCAAATTCTTGATGAGCACAGTAATCTTAAAGAGGACAAAGTTGTTCCTGACCAAATATGGCATTACTTTATGAAGAAAAAGATGTGACTTATTGTATTACCTTTAAAATAAGAAACACTTTTGGATGAGAACACTTTCTTAGCACCATAGAATGAGAAGAGGAGATAACTAAGTCTGTCTAGTGTTTTCACTGGCAACTATTTTCAACAGCTGAAATTCAACATCTTAGGGGTCAGCTTTATAGAAGGGCCTCAGGTAGAAGGTAGAGATGTGTACCCAGAAGCAAACACTGCATCTGTGTGGCTCACAGGGAGGCTATGGGGCAGCCTGGAGGTCCCTGTTCCAACAGAATCATTGTATCTCCTTTTATCAAGCACTGCTTCCCCTCAGCACTGGGATTGGAGTTTCCTAGTGCATCAATGCCGCATTCAACCAAGGTGCTGTTCTCTAATGCCAGAGCTGATGACCAGGAAGTGACACAGGCAGAGCCTGCCTACCATTTGATACAGAGTGGGCACAGCCCTAGACCTGACTCCCTGCTCTTAGCAAGGACTCGGCCCAGGGATTTGGGGAACTCTCCCTGCAAGGGAAAAGAGACAAAGGACTCCGAAAGGATAGTTTTAAATCCATCATGACCTCATAGATAGATCATTGTAATAAATGCATAGTTATGTTTATAATTTTTAGAAAAGGAAACGACTAAGCCCACAGCTACTTTGGTAAGAATTTTCTTGCTTTTATCCTCAACTTTGAGGATGGAGGTTGCACAAGGCACATACAGAGCTTCCAGAGAAGGTTGGGGAAGAGTACCACATGGGGACCCCCAGCTCAAATCAAAGTCAGTAGAAACTCAAGGGAACATCTTGGCAATGGAATAAACTGCTTTAGCAAGTTCCCTAGTGACAGACACAAATGAAGAATATCTGCAAAAGATGACAAAGCTCCCCTCACCAAGAAACAGGAAGAAATGCAGTGACAACTTTAAATCCTGGAAAACGATCCTCGTTCCTCCAATGCCTTCTGAACCTGCTTCACAAAGACATTATATGGGCCCACTGTCACCACTTACAGTGGACACCAAGGTCAGAAACTCCATGCCTGGCGAGGACTTGTGTTTACTGGAATGAGAATATTCCTGTCTCAGTAAATAAGCAAACAGTATTTGTAGCAAAATAGTACTGGATGGGGAATTTATTTTTTCCTTAATTCAAAGGACAGCTTTCTGAAAAATACTTGGGAGATTATATCAAGCTATGTGTTGGTAGTGGGTTGTACGTGTTTCTGTGTAGGAGAGAAAAGACATCAGGGTTGAGGCTCATGCCACACAGTAGTTACTTATCAAATGTTGCAGCCAATTTCCTTTCTGTGTGAGTATATTATTTTGGTTAGAACTCTGAATGCATTTAGAGATCAGTAACAATTTCCGTCAGGTTGATATAAGGCTGTTGCTCACCAAACTATGTTTACATTTACATCAGGCAAAGCAACATCCCCCACTACTCCTTGACAGGTAGATGAAGCTGTGACCCAGGACTGGGCTGACCCCAGCAAGGACCTGCTCTGCACAGGCAGGAGCCACCACCAAACCTACACATATAAATAAACTCCATGGTCACAGAGAGGGAGGACTCACCCAGTAACAGTGGCACCCAGAGGGGGATGCAAAAACCTGGTGGAAGTTCTGCCCTCAAGTCTCCCATATTCATGCCTTGGTGGCCATATCACCCCTCACCCAAGATCACAGGTCAGGACTCTACAGAAAGAAATGGACTAGGAACCTCAGATTCAGGGTGATTGACCCTGCTTTTCTTCCCTCTACACTGTGCAAAGTTCCGGTTTTCAGTGTGGGCATCTCAGGTTGGCACCAACTTTGTGCTTGTTGCCTTCAGCCTTCCAGTGCTCAGATGGCAAACCCAGTTCTTCCCTGTACTCCACATTGCAGACCCAAGTGCATTTCTCTCTAATAACAAATCAATGGGCAAGAAACACATGAATGAGGGGAATGAGATGTCAAAGCTACAAATTTGGTTACTTACAATTCTACATTACTAGCTTGAGAACCACTCAGCTCGATTCCTGATATGGTGGAGCTGTGAGTAATCTGGGAAAATTCACTGCTGGTGCCGAGATGAGTAGGAGAAGCCAGAAAAGCTCACAGGAACACTATCCTCTGAGGTTTCCAGCCAGATGAAAGGAAGATGCAAATGTAAAATACACACAACAGCTTCACCAAGAAGAGCCAAACCAGGAGACGCACACGTGCATATGCCTGTAGCTTGTTATTCGGTGTCCTATCCCACAATGAAGGCCACCACCATGTTCAGTCCCTCGATCTTGGACATCCAGAATGGACTTTTCTTGGGTAAAACTATCTGGCACTAAATACTTTAAAAACATCTTATCAGTGCCTTTAGCAGAGAAGACCCAAGCCGAAGTAACCATGAGCCTGCATCAGCAAGGTTGGGAGCTGGTGACAGTGCCCTCAAATCAGGACATTGCAGTGACACAGGTACATAAAGCTCACAATAATTGGATCAGCACAAACAAATGTAGATCTACCTTTGGGGTATGCCAACAACGGCATGAGTTTGGAAGAGACCGTCAGTTCAGTACTGCACATTTTAGCCCAAGATGTACAACAGATGGGCCACCTGCAACACTTCCATGGCTCAGAGAAAAAGGATTCCTAAGTAACTCATGTGATACCACACATGCAGATATCTGTCACTTAGAAACAGGCAATGACCACTTGGTGTCAACATTCTGATCAAACTGGAATCATAGTAGTGGGGGCAAAAAGAGCAGAAATGGAGGGGGAAGAGGAAGGTAGAAAAGAAACTTGAACTGAAAAGGAAAATGAAGAGCTGTGTCCCAGGAAAACAGTGAGCACATCCCACATGGATACTATCTGGGAAAAGTTTAAATTAAATGCTCCACAGTGGAAGCAGTCTATTACTGATTGGAATTTGGCATGACAAATGGGCACATCCATGGTTTTATTAAAAATAGAGGAGGAAATACAATGAAGTATCCAAGCAGAAACATAGCCCAAGACACAAGAGCTGAATCCCATATATGAGTGCTCAGTCCCAGGAACTCAGAGTCCTGAGCCCTGACCTCCGATACCCATCCCAGGGGAGGAGGGGGAGATCAGCACTGTGCTAATCACTGGGGACAGAAGGCCCGACACTTTCACCCATTGTACCTGGTATCAGAGTCCCACAGAACCCAAGAGTCAAGCACAGATTGGAACCATACTTTCCTGAGAAGAAACAACATCAGCTTTGCTCCTCCATGGCCCGCTGATGGTTACCTAAGGAGAGGGGACAGGGTCTTATTTTGATACTACTGAGGTTCATTTAGTTAATTGCCCAGAGCAGGATGCCAGGGGCCATGTGACACATACTTCTGGAGGAAAAAAGTATTTCTGAGCTTGCCATAAGGAAAGACGCTCCAACCCAGGGTGATAATCCCTGACAGACTGTAGTAAAGTGATCCAGGCCCAGCCCCACACAATGAGTCTCCCTTTCCCATCTAAACTATAAATGAGGGCGCCAAACTGCTGGGAAGTGATGAGAGTCCATCAGTGAGGGGATGGGGTATCAATGTCTGAGCCTGAGTTTGTCCTCTCATCTCAACTTCAAAAGCTATGTGCTTTCAACTCTACCCTAGGGAATATTTGAGACTCTCCTTAGTTTATTAATAGAGAATATTAAGTGTACAGAAACACCAGAGATGAAAGAAGCTGCATCTCATCTGCCATTGGTCTTCCTTTTTCCTGATGTGAGAAGTGGGCTATCGAGCCAGAAAAGGCCATCACATTCCTCTAATAATCACATCTCTTGTCATCCCAGTGCTGCCTCCTCCACAAGTCAGCAATGGTGGAAGCTCAGGACTTACAGTAGACCAGTTGGTCCAGTGTAGTCATGATTACATCTAACATGTACCCTTAGCAAAAGCTATAAGCCAAGCCAATTATTTTAGGCAACATTGAACCTGAGGCTTGCACCATGCTGATCAAGCTGGCACAGCCTTCAGAAATCTCCAGGATGCTCATGATGGCCATCATATCATGCCACATTCTAGCCAGTGTTCAGAGATGAGATAGAGACACTCCCTGTGTATCTCTCATTTCCTTGAAAAACATGTTAAGTTTTGTAGAAGTGAGTACTGCTGGGCACACATGTTGGGGAGGTTTCTGTACAACATGGAACCTCAGATTCATGAACAGTGCACAGACAGCATCTCACTGCACACTGATATCTATAAATGTTCAGAGAGCAGTATCTTTAACATCTGGCTTACTTTGCCTTGATCTGCCTTCCACTTGCCATAGCCTGCTGCTCCTCTAACTTAAGCAGAATTGTTAGATCCAAACAAATGGCAAACCCCAATTCCAATAGCCGAGGTACTTGGCAGAATCTCAGAACCATGTGTGCTTGGCATCTCTGGGCACTGCACATCCCATTTCCAAACTTTGCCTTTATTAAAATGAACAAATTTAGTGTCATATGTTTTTCACTTATAAAATAGAAAGGACAAGCTTACCACCTGTTTGCCAATGTATTTTCTTAGGGATCCCAATTTCTCATCCCTTCCCTTTTCCATTCTCTGAAAATAGGTGTAATTCCTTTGAGAAGTCCAGGGAAAACCTCAAGATGCCAAATCCAACAAATATCAGTACGAACAGATAAAAGTGGCTATCTGGTCAACCTAGCAAGTCAGCTTTGACAGGAACTTGTGGAGAGCGCAAACAAACAAGGCCTGTGAAAGCCTGCTGTCAAGGAAGGGAACCACTGCAGACAGCCTAAAACCACAGATGAGACACAGTTCTCCATAGCCCCGAACCCTGACTCGCAGACGTGGGATCTCAGGTCTGATCAATAGCACTACACTCACAAGGAGACCAGGAGTCAGGTACATAAATAGGACTCTGGATAAACTTACCCAATTTAAGATATGTTCCTGCCTTTACAAAGAAGGCAAGATGAAGACATCATTACAAAGAAAAATCAAAAGTAGGCAAGAGGGAAACATCTCTGGAGCTGAGAACAGGATGTGATCCAGGGCCCCGGAACGTCATGCAGGGTTTCCCACCTGAGCTGGGCTGCCTGCCAGACCTATACCAAGGGACAGAAAGAGGGTACCAGGGGAGGTTCATCCAGAAGCCAGTAGTGGTCCATGTGGCATGCAGTCCATGGGACAAGTGTCCCTACAGAGGAAGATCGTTGACTTTGCAGTTGCAAAGAACATATTGTACAAGCCTGAGATTCTGCAGGAAAAGTGGGCTGTGCAGTCTTCTTGCTTCTTGGCTGCTGTCCCCCCCGCCCCCGTAGTTGGAGGACCTCATGGTGTCCCCCAACTGTGCTTATAGCAACAATGCTTCATGAAAAGCCTCCATGGGACTGGGCAGTCATGAGGGGTCACCTAGTATTGTCAGGCAGCTCCATTTATGACAGAACTGTGGGGCCACTGAGAGCTAAACACTGGCCAGTCTAAGTGTGTTTAACAATAAATTAGCTCAGCCTCCCCTAAATGTAGATGGGGGAATATCTTACATGAAATCACTGTAAGCCAGTTGACTTTGACCTTTCGAGAAGTGAAAGAACATAATCATAGTGAAAGGGAATCAAGTAAAATCAAAGGCAGCGGATACACAGGTAGATAGTAAGCTAAAAGGATGTGTGGACATCCTGAGAGAACCTGATGTACAGACCTAACAAGAGGGCTCCTTACTGAGACACAAAGTTAACCCATTATTTTTCACTATGATGGAAAAGGAAACGTGTATAATGTGTTGACCTAAAGAACATACATTAAGACGCACTGTAAGTCTTGAGATTTGTAGACATGTCCCAGCAAGCTGAGATAGCCAGACAAGTAGCCAAGACCATCCGTGGTTAAATACCCAGGAGCATCTTGTTTCCACATCAATTCAGACTGTGCGCTGTGTGCTTGGGCTGGTGCTTCTGAGAACAAACTTCAGTGTCAGCTACCTGGTGATTGTTGTTTTAAGGTCTCAATACAGGTAAACTGAATAGATTGCCCACCATCCTTTGTTTTATAAACATCACCATGTATTAGTGTGGTCTCAATCTCCCCATCTGAGGCAGTTTTTGGTGGGTCAGCACATATGTCTCAGACATAGCTTGTGCCTTTTCATTGGCAGTGGACAGTGTGATGGCATGGGGACCTGTGGCTGCATGACTGCTTTGGGGTGGATGCAAGAGGTGGGCTTGTGATCTATTCAGCTTTTCTTTGCATAGCAGGATCATATGTATTGGACATGGATTTGTGAGACCAATCACTTCAATAAACAAGATTAAAATTGCCAGGATGGTCAGAGTATCATCTCCTACACACACAGAACCAGGGTTGATCCTGAGAATATTCCTATTCTCACTATGATCCTGATGACCCCAGCTCAAAACCCTGTCTTTCTCATGGTCTACATGTTCTTGCTGTTGAGCCGTTGCCGTCAGCCGTGACTCACAGCTCTATAAAAGATGAATGATGAAAACAGGGTAGGCCAAACAGTGGTTGCAGTTTTTATGTTGTTTTTCAAATATTATAAAATGTTTTCCTCCCTGTAGGTCTTAAGTCTGTTGACTGAGGAAGGTTCTGTCCCTGGGCATATGTTATGGTTGATACATTGTGTCAACTTGGGGAATCTGGAGGTTTAACTGAGTGATTCAGCAGGAAGCCAGAGTGTTTACTTTGTATACATCCTGAGCCTGTAGAAAAGGAAGGCATGGAGATTGTGTGAGAGGTACACGCCCCCTGGGTGGAGGTAGGCTGTTTACAATGTAAGGGAAGGAACGAGGCTGCTTGCAGCCATTCCTCCCTTATGCTCTGGTTGTTTTTGCTGTGCTCTGCTGCCATGAACTGTTGCCCTCTGCCATGTGCCACTCTGCCTCTGAGCCCGCCACATATGGACTGAAACCTCCACGAACTGTAAGCTAAATAAACTTTTCCTTCCTTTATTTTGGGCATTGGGTATTTTCTCTCAGCAACGAGAGAAAAGTAACCAAGACACCATATTTTTTTTTTTTCAAGACACTGTATTACAGATAGTTACTGCAGTACCACACAAGACCCTAAACCTGGCTAGAATGAAGTTCCTGGTGTCTTCTCCTAAAAGTTATTGTCATCTTTACAGACATTGCATGTATTGAAATGGCTTCTTTAAGGCATCTATCCTTCAAGGGCCCTTTAAAGGTCTTGGCTGGCATCTCAGAATCCTGTGAGTTCATGGATTGGGTCACAGACTTTTTAAAAATGGAACCCTACAAGTCACTATTCCTTCCAGTCAATAATATGAAGAATCATTCAGTATGAAATGCCCACTTTTCCGAAGCCCAAATGCCTTCCCCATAAGTAGGAATTTCTTTAGTTTGGCAGCACAATTTACTTTGCTGCCGGGGTGGGGTGGGGGGGTTTCCCACCGAGGACTCGGCAATGCAAAGCAGTTTAAGGTAGTGGAATCTGATATTCTCTGCCCCTTCTCCAGACAAGAGATTTGAATATACAAAGCAACATTCTTCAGTTTTCTGAACTGGAGACCTTTATGCTTTCTATGCCAAAATCTGTGGCTGCTTTGCCAGTATTATTCCCACTCAAATCTGTTCATGCATATTTTCAGATTGCTTCTACACTGTAAGTGACGCATTCAATTTTAAATCAAGAGAAGGAGGGATCTTCACACTTTGAGCTTCCATCGGTACCCCTGTGAGAAAGCCTTGGTGCCTTAGCACTGTACCAAGTTTTTCCCAGAGCCAGCAGACCCCAAAAAGTCTTGGACAGACCATTAGGCTGGGAGTTTCTTGTCATTGAGGTGTCTGTAGATCAGGTAGAGAAAAAGATGGTTTCTGCTTCATCACATGAGCTCACTCAGGTGCCAGTTCCAGAGCAGGTGGTGACAAGTGGTGAGGGTCACATCCTCATGATGTGTGCAGGGCAAGGGACACTCAGCTCTACCCCATGGGACCAGATACTCAGGGACCTCAGCACACTCTCAGAGAAAGCTCAGACATTGAGGAAATGCAAAGTTGAGGGCAATGAGACCAAGGTTAAGACGAGTCAGGGAAATGATTCATCTCAGGGCATAAGGAGTGAGGAAGGTTGGGGTACTTTCAGATTGAGACCCATAGTAACCCCCGGGGAGTGTGGCTGGAAATTGAAACCCAGACTCTATAGGACCACATGTCAAGATGGATACTTAGGGTCTGTGATGCTGTCACTTAACACAGACATACAGGGAAACAGCATTAACTACAAAGCAAACAGACATTTACCATGGAAAGATGCTCATCTGCACCATGTGGGCAGTCTCAGTCTCCAACTTGGTACGCTCTAGACTGGACAGAATAAATAGCCTGTTTCCTTCTTGGGGTTCAAGTATTCAAGGGCACCCTCACTAGGAGGAAACAACGTCCTTCTGAAGCGTCTGTCATTAGTCAATAAGGTTATTGTCCTCACAGAACTTCCCGCCCACTGGATTAGTCCTTCTCGACTATTTGAAAGGTAGAAACACTTTCTTAGGTCCTACCTTTCAGGCATGTGCTCTACATGCTTGCAGGAGACTATGGAGAGGATCATACCCAAAATCAGACACTGTCTCCTGTCCCTGGTCTATGTGCTTCAGACTGTTATGGTTGATATATTGTGTCAACTTGGGGAGTCTAGAGGCTTGGCTGAGTGACTCAGCAGTTCTGCATCTTAGGGTGAAAAGAGCATGTCCTTACCCTTTTGAGATGTTGTTTATTGTGTCAATTTGAGAAGTTTAAAAGGTTAGGTATGTGATTCAGCAGGGAGCCAGGGTGCTTACTTTGTATTCATCCTGAGCCTGTGCAAGGGGAGGGCCTGGAGATGATGTGAGTGCTACATGCCCCCTGGGTGGGGGTAGCCTGCTTACAGTGTAAGGGAGGGAAAGAGGCTTGCTCTCCTCTGCCACTCCTCCCTTTTGCTCTTGCTGTTTTTGCTATCTTCCACCGCCATAAACTGTAGCCCTCTTCCCTGTGCCACTCTGCCTTGAAGCCAGCCAAGTATATATTAAAACCTTCTCAGACTGAGCTAAACATACCTTTCCTTCCTTAATTTTGTGTGTCAGATATTTATCTCAACAATGAGAGAAAAATAACGAAGATACAGACTTACCTATGGGATGGAAACTGGAGACTTTTACATACAGTGCAGTTCCACATGGCTGGTGGGGTGTCTGCCTCATCTGTCTCATCCTCTGACTCAGAGCTGGTCACCAAGGAGTGACAAAGCCAGACTTGCTAGCTAGTCGAATAGTTAAGAACTGTGTACAGTGAGCTGCAGACCTTTAGATGCACATATCTGCAAAGTGTCCTGATGTGAATTAATGACAGCAACACAGCCCTTACCCCAAACTCCAGGCTTCATTTTGGAAACAGCAGGATAGGCTTTGCTCTTCAGACCGTGATGTAATCAAAAAGGGACAGATCTGGCCCATCCTGCAGCACGTAGGGATGACACCCATTTAATCCCTGATTTTGCCTCTACTCTTGAAACTAAAAGCAGCTTATCTGGGCATAAGGATTGAAAGGTGTGCCCTCTGGAATGGAGAAGGCAAAGGCAAAATTCCTACAGTGACTCCAGAAAAGCAATATAAAAACACTGTTAGATCACTTGCTTTAAAAATAAGTCATGTAGCTAAGTCTTGACTTGTTGGAGAAAAATTCTTGGCAGAAAATTTCAGCTTGAAGTCATTATCATTAGCCTCTTCCATGATTGCACAGTACAGGAGACAGGAAGAGGCTCCACAGGGAAGAACTTGGGAATCTTGAGTTTCCACTGTCAGGAGAATCAGAGACCACAGTGCTTCCAGTCTCCCATGAAGTTTGGAGATGATCCTCTATGGGAAATGCAAAGCTCCTTGTCCAAAGGAGAATCATGCAGTGACTACTCAAAACCTGAGGACAACATACAAATTCTCCATTGTGCCCGATCGTGCCCGCAGGCACAGGTAGAAGACTCCTCCATCACAGTAGGCAAAAATAGGAAGAAACCACATCACCAGACATACTGTGGACCCAGGAGTATACTTGGGACTGACAACCACCAAGGTTTTTTCCAAGGGTAGTGCCCACTTCTCAAGGCCAGTAGCACCCTTTCTCAAGGTAGTGATGAGGTGAGTATGCTCCCTCCAGACAGGAACCATCTCTGGTGCCACCACTACTGTGTGCAGCTGAGAATGCCACCTTGAGGTTTACCTTTCCTGGGAGAGTTCTTAGCTGCATCCGAGCCTAGGTCAGTTAAGAACCTATATAGAATGGAGAGCTTGGTGTTATTTTTTAAATACTCTGACATACTCAGCCTAAGAGGAACTAAGAGGCTTATCTGGGTCTACAACAGGGAAAGCCATGTGTCCTGAACAGAAGAATGTATCTGGTGGCTGCATGATCTTGGAGCATAGTGTCCCAGACATGCAGGCCTGGTGGGGACACGGAAGCCTGAGAACTCACTGCTGGGGAGGCCCAGGCTCCAGCAGGCTGCAACATGGCCAGACCCCTCTAACTGCCCAACCTGCCGCCTCTCCATTTTCACAGGTGTTGAGCCCAAACACTGTCTCATCTTAGCACCTATCACAAATCTTGACCTCCCTATTTAGGGCCTTGTAGAAGAGCAAGTGGTCCAAGAGCATGTAGGGGCCTTGCATGCAGGCCCCTCCTGCAAACGGATGTTCTTGGACCCCTCACTGGACAGAGAATGAGTTTGTAATCCACTGTCAGCTCCTGTGGGTCCCATACCAAGCCTATGGAGACCCAGAGGGTGGGTTCTGATCCAGCCCCGGCTTGTCTCCAATAGCCTCTCAGAAGCCATCGCCAGGAAAGGAGGAAACTGGGCCCCTTCCTGCCAGGAGATGAGACCTGGGTATTGTGCACTGCCTGCCAGGTAGAAGCTCAGTGGCCTTGGGTTTGGTAGACTGGAACTTTGTTGCCTTGAAACAATAAAAAGACTCTAGAGGAAGAATTATTGGCCCTGTGACACCTTCAATATATTCAATATATATATAGCTACTTGTTCAACATATTTCTACAAGAACTCCCGTTTCCTCTTGATTCCACAGCATTCTTAGGTATTTTCAATTCCACAGCATTTTCACATTCTCAGGGTTGGAAGGCATGCTTATCTTGCTACAAACTTACTCTCTTTTTCACAGTGGCCTCATACATTTGTTTTTCTGGAGTATGACTGGATTTTCACTCTGCTTAATGAGTAATTTTTTGAGCACCAAAGAGACCAGAGCATATTGTGCCATGTGGCCTCAACATAAGTTCAGGAGATGAGATGTTTTGGGGCCTTAATTTGGAGTATGCGATGGTGAGACCTACATGTCTGTTTAAAGACTCCGCTGGGAAGCTTTCTTCTCCAGAGCTGAATAGCTTATAGTAACCAGTGGTAGTCTTGTTGTGGAAACTCCCAGGCTGACAGTCCTTTTAGTTTGCCTAAACCTATGTGGCAAAACTGCATGTCCATACAGACACTGTCCTGTCTTATCCATGTCCCCCAAACACTCAGGGAAAAGGGGGGGCCCTTATCCAGAAAGGGGGATCTTTTCACCCATGGTGAGCCCAGCCAAGTCTCTCTCTTGGGGGCTACCAGCTGATTCTAAATAATCCAGAGCATGAACTACACAAGTGATATGAGCAAAGAGTCACCAATAAACCCTCTGTCATTTTAAGCCAAGCCAAAGGAACTCAATTCCAGCACTTTGTTCCCCATAGCAAAAGACATCTTGCATAGTTCACCTATGCCCAGCCCAAACATTCACTGTACAACTCAGTACAAAAAGCCAGGACTTTTCATTAGAGGATGTAGGTAGAGCTGAGAGGTTCTTCTGGAGAAGACAAAAAAAACCCTGCAGATTTGCAATGTCACGGAATGACATTTTGACAATTCACATCTGACATAGAACTGACAACCTAACTGTTGACATGGCAGTAGCTGCTTTGCCAAATATCTTTGCATCTTTCTCCATCTCATTTGGAATGCATCTGTGTGGAGTGAATATTCAAATTAAAAAGTGGAAACATGCATCACGGGAGGCTTTGCATGACCCTCAAATTTCTCTTTCCACTGCCACACGTGCAACCTCAGTGCCACAAACACACAGATGAAGGACTCATTGATCAGTCTTGCCCACCATGTCAGCCAGTGGTTCTATGAGTTTTCATGAATGACTTGAACTCACAGGGTGGGTCTATCAGGGCTCGGAGATCCTGAGGGCATTCACCCCCACATTGCAGGAAGTGATCAGAAGGGTCTTCCTAAGCCACATCAGTTCTAATGCTTAGTATGCAGCATAACTCAATCACAAAGGAGTTTCTAAAATTCTATTCCTGTGGGTTTCTGCAGGTGCTATAATAGGTAAGAGAAGATACATACTCACTGCTACAACTACTCAGTACACAAGTGGTTCATTTTCTAGGCTGTGATGTCCTTTGAAAAAGGGAATCATATTAGTCAAGAGTGAAGAGGACAGGAAAGTGTCACGTTTCCTGGTACAAAATGCAAACTCCTTCCATGCTGGTCACATGACAGCTTAAGGACAAGCTTGAGAAGGCTCTCAAACAGATCCACAGTAAATACCTAGCAACTGCTACAGAAAGCATTCTTACTACTAAGATTCCATGGTATGTACTGTGAGGTGAGTGGATTGAGGGCTGGCTTCAGTAATGGCATTTAATGGAGTAAAGTAAGTCCTACAGAGAAACTTCAGTGCTGCTGAGATCAGAAAATTTAGGCCCAAAGAAACCCCATGGGAACCTCCCCCTCAAGATTCCCACATTTGTGCCCTTGTGGCCTTATCATCCCACATGAGAATATGGTTCAGGATTCCCTAGATGGAAATGGAGTAGGATTCCCAGAATCTGGGTAGATTGAACTCACATCTGCCCATGTACTGTGCGGTCAGAGGCTTGTATCACCGTGGGCATCTCAGGCTGCCACCAGCTTTGCCTTTGCAGCCCTCGGTCTCCCTGTGCACAGATGCCAAGTGTAGATCCTCACCAGCCTCTACATTTTGGGCACAGACACCAACAAACTAAATCTAAACGAATGTAAATGAGAAGCAAAAGCCAGAAGTTTGATTATGATTTTACACAACTACATGATAACCACTCATCTTGTGCCCTCCTGACACAGTACAGATTTGATTCTCTGGAAAGGCATCTTGATTTTAGCTCCACCCCATCATGGAGCTGAGATGAGAGAAAGTGGGAGAAGCCAGAAAAGGTTACAAGTCCACTGTCCTTTTCTCCTGAGGTTTCATGGTCCCTCTATGAAGTCAGGGCATCTGCAATGCCATCCAGTGGAAAGGCAGGCTTATAAAAACATTACAGCATGCTTTTATCCAACGGATTCACTATATCAGTGTCATAAGGCTTCTGACTCTCAAAGTCAGCTTGTCATTTTTTTTTTTTCCAGCTTGTCATTTTCTAATCAACCATGGTTTTCGATGCTACCATTTACTCACCCTATTCTCCTTTGAGTCTCCCTGGCACCCACTCTGCCTTCTTCATAATCTGAAACCACTAACAGTTCCAAAGGGGTGCAGCAGTAGAAATCAAAAAGCCCTTCTTGGTCAGAATCTCACTTTCTACAAACCTGCAGATGTGGATGCTCAGAGAATGTTCCTCATTTCCATAGCCCTGATGACCCCAGCTCAAAATGCCAGGCTCTCTTTACTGGGTTTAGAAAGATCTGCTGCCTAAACAATTCCCACCAGCAGTGGTTTAAAACTCTGGAAAAAAAGTGATTTGAGCAGCTTTGTTATTTGAAGTGCTGTTAATTTGATTTCTGAGAAACTGATCTTAAAATATTTCGCTTCCTGTGGACTATGTCTATAGTAAGACCTGTGGTATAGAACAGTTAAATAACAAATAGCAATCCTGCAGTGTCACTCGAGACCTTATACCTGGCTAGGATGAAGTTCCGAGCAGCTTTGCTCTAAGAAGTTACCCTAATTTTTCAGTTTTCTGGTATTAAAATATCAGTTCAGATCTTTGTGAGATCTGAGAGAACTAAAAACCTTCCCTTCCATGAAAACAGCTATATGTTGACAGTATCACAGGAGAATTTTCAGACACATAGAATCTTTATGTGCAAACACTGCCACAAATTTCTACTACTTTACGTTTCCTTAGGTCAGTGGTAGTGAACCCATGGCACATGTGCAGCAGTGAGTACAAGGAGCCCTGTCTGTTGGCATGCAAGCCAAGTCACCCCAGCAGATTTAATTGCAGTGTTAGTGCTTTGCAATAAATAGGTGAGTTTTGGGTTGCAGATTGCGTACTCCATCTCTAAAAGGTCACCATCACTGCCGTATGCCACAGATAGGGAGTAACTTTTGCGATAGGAGTGGACTCAAGCCTAAAAGTTTGTAGCACTGTGGTTTGATGGCTTCTACGATTCTGGACCATTTCAAGGCTAGTCTTCCACTTTGGGGATCTCTAGAAGGTTTGCCATCACTGCTTTAGGCCAACCTAACATTACATTCAATTTGAAACCATGGAAAGGTTTAAGACACTGGATAGCAGCCAGAATCAGAGTTCTGAGACACGTGGGGGAAACCTCTACCTCCATATAAATAAACTGATCTAAACTTAAGATAGGAACATACTTAGCTACTCACCAAAACTGCTGTTTCTGTCTATTGGAAACTTACTCAAAATATTCTCTAGCTAGGGATAGTACCCAAAAATGGTGCCACTGTGAATTTCTATAACATCTGGAGTGCAATATTCCAGTCATACATAGCCTAAGAAGAGACTTGTGTTCAAGATCTACAGCCACATTTGGGGGCTGACAAGCAATCATATCGTACATGGCATGGTCCCATGCAGAATGACAGTACAAAGGTTTATGAAGAAAATGCCACTTTGTAGTATAGAACTACAATCCCCTAAAGCTGCTTACCTACTGATAGACTGGTCCTTCTCCCACAAATTCCCATGATCTTACTGAAAGAAGAAACCTCATGATCTCCAGACTTGGACCACACAGACTAGCCACAGCATTTTTCAGTTCCAGCTAAACTATCCCACTCATTCCATATCATACTCACCATATAATCTTAACTAAAGCTATAGATCAAGCCAATTATTTTGGGCAAAGCTGAACCAGGGACAGAAAATTAACCCTGATGTGTGACACAACCAGAAGAAAGCCCCAGGTGGTAGAGGAAGGCTGCCATATTGGGACCACATTCTAGTCAAGTGGCACTGGGCCAGGTAGGGCCAGGTAGGGCCACTCCCAAGGATAGTAGCCATTTCCTTTGATGACATCTTTTGTAAAAGGGAGAAAAATCATTATAAGATTAGCCAAATTTCTCCCAGTTGGGTTGCTATAAAACATTCAATAAGCCCAGGTTCTTTCCAGGGATTGGCATGAAAATTGCAAAGAAGGGATGACAACATACACTAATGTCTTGTCCGTAAGTTCCAATACAAGGATACACACTTACCTTCCTGATTGTACTGTGCTTGTTTTTGACCCTTGGTTTGCCTCAATTTACCTACCCTACCCAAATTTCTGCTCCTCCACTTTAAGAAGGATCATTACACTCGAGGTGACGGCCACTTCATAATTTCAAAAGAGCCGAGGTAATGTGAAGACTTTCAGATTCATGTGTGTTAAGCAGGGGCACCCCAGTGACCAACTCTGGTGAGCCAACACTCTCATGAGCATGGTTTCACTGTAGGTTGCTTGATAACTTCCCAGAGTAGTGAACAGGGAGATTCATTTTCAAGCTGTTTCATTAACCAAATCGCATTCTCCCGAGTGAATGTTGAAGCGTTGTGGTTGAGTGTGTGTCCCCAAAAAGGCAAGTCAGAAACACTGACAAGGAGGGCTGACATGGGGACATGCCATATTCTTTTTGTATCGACTCCAAGGAACAAAGAATCAAAGCCTTGATCAGGACAGGGTCCACAGAGAGGACAGGGAGGAGCTTCGAGCATTAAGGTCAGAATCTGGGTTCTTTGAGGTGCAGAACCTCACCCCAAGGGACTGTTACAGCCTAGGCTGACTGGTGACCTTTGCCAACATGCCAAAGACTGTAGTAGTTTAGGCACCATGTAAGTGAGTATAGGAGCCTCAAGACAGTAGTTGGATTTGTGCTTCTGCAATGTCATGAGGCTGATGGAGGACCAGAGGGTACAGATGCAGTCCCAGGGGTCTGTAGAACCATGCAGTTTTGGGACATGGAGGCACCTCACCCAGTTTGGAAGCCTTCATTTCTACCTAGCAGGACAGGCCGGTACTAGAGTCTGCAGTACTGGAGTCTGCAGGTCACCAGGTGCCTCTTGGTAAATATCCTAACCACAGTTAGCTCCAAACTCCAAGAGGTGCAAACTCCCTAAGGTTTCTTGGGATGACCAGACAGTAGGAATACCATCCTTGACTCTGAACTCCAGCTTTCGTCCTAAGGAGGTCAGGGAAGGACTAGGCCTTCACAGGATAACAGAACCAAGGAAAGATGTTGGCTGTCCTTGTCATCGAAGTCAGGCTCTGGTATAACCCCTACCTCATTTTCTGCTCTTGGGATGTAAATAAATCCAACCGGCCCTTCAGCTTTGAGAAGTATTCTAAGTCTAAAGGCAAAGAAAATAGATTTATGACTCAAAACATAAAATTCTAGCTGAAATCCAACCTTTCCTGCTAGCTGGTTCATTTCACTAAGTGCATATTTACATTGGGATTTTAGAAAATTGAAATGATAGGTTCAACCTGTCTGCAAAAACCTTCATCTATCTGAAATTTTCTGAGAATGGAGAAGGAGAAATGATGTCCTTCCAAAGATGTCCAGGCAAGAGAAGCCAAAATCCCAACAAGCATCAGTAGCAATGTGCTAGAACAGTGGGTGTCTTTGTCAAGAACCTCAGGGACAGGACCAAATGAGACCTGGGAAAGCCTCTGATGCCAAGGAAAAATGTACTGCAAGGGCTCCAAGTGCCCAGGGACAAGTTCCTCATGGCCAACTACACCTGGCTCCCCAAGACACCTATGCTCACCTTACATCGATAGTGTTGAGGACACACAAACTCCAGAAATCAGTGCCTATAAATGGCTCTGGATAGACTTCTCCAAGTAACAGATATTCCTGCCTTCACAAAGGGAACAAAGACCAAGATTTCCCCACAAAGAAAATCATACTCAAGAGGCAGATGTCCCTGGAGGGATAATAGGATGGGATCTGGGTGCCTGAGCCTCTGGGCTCCCCACCTGAGTGGTGGGGTACCTGACCTGGAAGCCCCTGCTGCTCCATCTCAGCAGCTGAGATAGTGGGGAGCAGCTCCTGTCTTTTCTGAAGGCTGGGGACCTCCTGGGCCAGAACCAGTGACTGACCTGTGATGACAGCGGGTAGCGTGTGGCCCACAGGAGAGTGTTTCCTAAGAGGCAGTTGGAGCAGCTGCACTTCCATGCCCAATGAACCTGGGTTGCTGAAGGTGGTGGGGGGCACCGTGTCCTTTTTTCCTGCAGACAAGGTCCCGGCCCACAGTGGGGGACAGTGCTGTGCCCCAGCTGTGCCCAAGCAGCCATGCCACCTTCATTTAAGAAAATTCTCCCTTAGGGCCAGACCAGGAATCAAGATGGAATATACGACAGTCAAGATGTCTCCCCTGCTTCTTAGTCAGGTCCAATGGGATGCTTGGAATGGTTGCTGGCCCTTCCTACTCCTCTGTCCCTTTCCTGTCTGTAGTCCGAGGAGCACAGGAATCACAAGGAAACCCAGAGCCCTATAGTGCCCATGGGGTCATGGGTTGGGTCTTAGAGATGTGTTTAAAAATGTACTCAGCCATAAGAAAGGATAAATTGGAGACTTATGAGTATGGACTCGAGTTGCATCCATTTATCTATAAGTGAAATAAATCAGACGCATGTAAGCATCGTATGGTCTCTGTAGTGTAAAAAGCTGAAAGAGTAAGATATTATGAATGGATATTAACTCTGGAAATAATGTCATGTTAGCCTTCGAAAGTTTTTCCTCCTTTCCAGAATTGTTCTAGTGATTTCAAGTCCTTTGAATTTTCATATCAATTTTAGAAAAGCCAGCCAATGAGAAAAAAAGAACTTGGAATTTTCATTAGAATTAGATTAGGTCAGTGTTTGGAAAATTGTTATCTGTAAGTGTTTCACCTTAAAATGTTTCTTGAAAGCTACAATTCCTCTGTAATGTTTTCTAGTTTTCTGCACATAGGTCTTTGTAAATTTTCTGGTGAGATTTACCACTATTTCAGGTTGTAGGGCTCTTGTAAGTGATATGTTTTGTTTTTATCACCATGAAGTAGAAGGACAGTTGCTTTTCAATAAACTATTTTAAAAAATGGAACATTTCCAATAAGCCTGCTCCTGCAGTTTCAAGGAAAAATCATAATGTCTTGTGAACATCTATAGAAGTCTCCCAGGGCACAGAGGAGGGATCTTTCTGGAGAACCATGCTATAGTGGCATCAGCACACAGGATGAGAGCTCCTGGCCCTGCAGTGACACTCTGCATCTGGATGGATCTCTGTTGCAGCAGAACACATGGCCCCTGGACCTCAGCTGGAGCTTCCTGAGCAAGCCCTCAGTGGTTCTTCGGTTACTCCCCAGCCTGCCCTGCTCACTTGCTGCAGAAAGTGGTGATCAGGTACATCTTCCCAAAGACTACATACTCAGAGCTCTGTCTGGCTCTTATCGTCAAGACGACCCTCACCCTCTTGACCCTGGAAAGCCATGTTTGGGAGGAGAATATGCAGTTACCCTTGCTGAACAAGATGCTTGGTCAGTTGCCCTGCAGGCTGCAGCACCTGAGCTTGAGATATTCAGCCTCCACTTTGCACTGGACTGAGTTGCCACTTTCCTCACCCTTCAACTCAACCAGTCCAGGTTCTTCCTCACCTCTCAGAGTCAGTTTCTGGACGAAGGGATCAGGGAGCCGTGCAGGGTTCTAAGGCACCCAAACTCCTGGCAGCAGTCGTTGCAGGAGAACTGTGGCCTCACAGGAGTCAGTGTAAAGGAGCTCTCTTAAAAGTACACCAGGCTCTTATAGAACATCAAATCATGCCTTGCCTGGTGACTAGTCCTGCAGAACTTCCTACATGCTGAATGGGCCCTTTGTCAGAGTTTGCAACCCACTTGGTGGGTAGAGCTGGTGTAGATGTTCTTAGGTCTTGTGTTTCCCGCATCATGTAAATGTTTACAGAGGACTCCCAAGATTATACCTGAGATCTGGCACTGTATCCTGTTGCCATCACCTCCATGTGATCCACACACATTGTCATATGAAGCAAGAAGCTCGGGACTTTTGCAAACAGTGCTGTTCCAAGGGAAAGGTGGGATCTGTCTCTCAAGACAGTCTCAATCCACTGAATGGTAGAGGTGCTCACAAAGATATTTAGTTAGACTTACTGACCAGATCATTCATCAGACACCACACAGTGACTGTCAGAATCTGAGATGTGTGTATGTGCACACTCCTCCTAGGGCAGCCTGGGCACACTTGACATGAGTGACGCAGCTATTGGGCCTCCCTACAGACTTCAGTCTGGTAATGTCATCCAGGACCACGGCCCTTTGCTACAGGGCATGAACAAGAAAGGACATATCTGACCCTTCCTGTATTTAGAGGCAAGGCTCTAATTCAAACCCTGCATCTCTCAGTGTTCTTGATATAGAAATAAGCCCAGGTGAACTGTGAGACAGACTGTTGTTATGTGTAGGACTCTATACAAATCAACTTTTCTTCTAGGTCACTTGTCTCAAAAATAATTGCATAGTTATATCTTGACCACTTGAACTTATTTCCCTTCTCCAAGCTGAAATCTCACTGGCAAGACATTTTGTTATCACCCCCTTCTGAGGTCACAGAGTGTTGGGGACCAGACGAGGCGAGGACAAGACCTCCCCATGGCAATGGGTATAACTTCCTTGTAACCTCCCCATGGCAATGGGTATAACTTCCTTGTAAAAAGAACAGTAATGGAATGACTTGTAGGAAAGCAATCTGTAAAGGTAGTGGTCCTAAACGAGTCACTATGTACCTCAGCAACCATTGTAACAGAAACAGAAACCTTGGAGTTTTATCTAGAGCAAGGGTCTGGCAGCCTTCCTGACAAAACTGTACTTAAGTGCTTTGCTCAATAAATGAAACAGCTGGTTACCTTCACCAGTCCTCCCGACCCCTTCTTTCTTTGGTTCATTCCCTCTCCCCTGTCCCTGTTCCCAAGGTCAGAGCTGGACTCCGGCAACAGAGAACAGTAGGCAGGAGGAAGCTCCACAGGGAAGATGTATCTTGTATTCCCACAAGTGTCAGGAAAATCCAGAGACCAAAAGCTTCAAGTTTCCCGAGCAGCTTGGAGCCCATGCTCTATGGAAAATGGCAAAGCTTCCTGTCTAAAGTGGAGAAATCCATACAATGACAGCACAAAGCCAGGGACATGAATTCTCCATGGGACTTGAACATGCCTGCAGGCGTGGCTAGAAGGCTCCACATTTGTAGGAAGGAAACTATGGAAAGAAACCACATTCCTGTAACTACTGGAGATCCAGCCAGACAATATTTGGGCTGACCACCCCTAAGGTAATTTCCTCAGGAAGCACCAGCTTCCAAAGGCCAGCGTGCCACCATTGCCAAGGAGTTGACAAGGTCAGCGCACTCTGGACAGAAACTGTCCCCAGTGCCACCACTACTGTGTGGGGCTAAGAACATTTCAACTTCTCCACCAAGAAGAGTCCTTCGGTCTTGTCAGTCTAGGTTGGTTCAGAGTCTGCAGTGTGGTGGCTGAGATTTATTCACCCTATTCTACATACTCAGCCTCAGTTCCTCTTCTACTTCTAAGGGGTGTATCTGTCATGTCAAGGAAAAGCATAGATTCCGAGTAGCAGAATGTGCCTGCTGACTGTGCAATTTTGGAGTAAAGAGTTGTACACACACAGGCCTGACAGAGGACACTGAAATTACTTAGAATTCACCGGGGAGGCTAGAGCTCCAGCAGATCTGCCTTTTCCCCTTTCCATAGGTGTTGAACTCTAAAAATTGGGTGATTTTTAACCACCTGCAACAACCTTGTTCCTGTATGAGGACGTGAGAGAAGTCAAGTGTTCTGAGGTAATAGAGAGGCCCCAGGTACTGGCCCTTCCTGCAAACAGCTGTTCCTGGCCTCACATCTACATGTGAAATGTAGCTTGCTATCCTACAGGTCTGCTGCTATACATAGAGCCCTGCAGGTGATCAGCTAAGGCTGTTCAACAGCCCCTCAAAAGCCATCACCAGGGAAGGAGTATTCTGGGCCCTTTCTGGTATCAGGTAAGACCTGAGTACTAAGCTGCCCCTCCTGGCTATAGCCCAGGGGGCTTGGCTTTGGAAGCAGGCTCTTCCTTGCCATGAAACACAGTAAATACAGTGCAAAAAATGAATAGTATTTTCTCTTTTTATGCCTTTTGCAGAGATTAACATTGTTTAATACACTTATTTCTAGAAGAACTGAAACCTCCATGATGTCATTTCTGTTCCAGTGGATTATTACATTTCCCAGGGTTGGGAGGATATTATTTGGACATAAGCTCATTCTCTTGTTGACAAGTCTCATAGATTTGGTTTCCTTAGAATGCATTTAGATTTGCACTCTGGTTAACTAGCACTCTTATGAGTACCTTATGAGTACCAAAGAGACCTGAGCTTCTCATACCATGTGGCTTCCACATAAGCCATGACACCATCACCTCTCCTGGAACTTGTAATATAGGACAATGAATCAAGGGCATCTACTGAAAAACTCAACTGAGGATCTCTCTCCATGGCTGAATAGCTTATAGCAGTGAGTGGTAATTTTAGTCTTGAGACTCATAAGGTGATGGTCTGCATTTTGCTTAAACTCTCATGAAAAAAACTTGTTCACACACACCATGATATTTCATCCATGTCCTGCATATACACCCAGGGGAAAAATTGAGCTCCATTCAGAAGTGGCTCTTTTTCCCCCCTGGTGACGCCAGCCAAGGGTCTCAAGAGTTACAAACTGATTCTAATTTATCCAGAACATAAGGAGTTTGAAAGTTAAGCCAGAGGAACTAAATTTCAGCACTTTAGTGTCTGTAACACAAGATATCTTCTATAGATAATCTGTTGCCAGTCAAAACATTTCCTGTATAACCCAGTGCAGAAAGCCAGGACTTATTTAGTGGAGAATTTGGGCATAGCTCCATGATTCTTAGGGAAGATGGAGATAAAAAATTTGACTGGTGTCCTTACAATAGTTTAGGCACTACTATAACCAACCCCCCTTGCTATTGGCATCACACTGGATGCTTTGTGAACGTCTCTGCATCCTTTGGTTTTTGTATCTGGATGGAATCACTGTTCAAATCAAGAATATGAAACAAGAGATCATAGAAATCTGAATTCCCATCAAGTCTCTAGCCATTGAACATTTCTTTTCATTCCCCAATACCTCACCACATGAACTTTGAAATGAAGGACTCTATTTAGTCTTGCCTACTATGTTGGCTTCTGTAGTGCTATGAATTTTCCCCCAAAATTTCAACTCAAGGGGAGGGTTCCCCCCATGGCTCAGAGTGATGCTGAGGTTGTTCACTCCTGGATCGTGGGGATGTAACCACAGGTGTCTTCCTAAACCACACAGTTTCAATGTTTTGGCTCCACTGCACCAAACAACTCAGACATAGTTCTTAGAAATTCTATTTTGTTTTCTGAGGCTGCTGAAAGAGGTAAGGTATGAAGGGACAGTTCAATCTTCTAAAGAGTTGCTTTGATGGGCATAACTCCCTTGGCTAAGGACAGCAGTAAACAGTGTGGAGCCTCATAAAAACAAGTGTCAGTCCCATCTCTTCCACATGTATGAGGTGAACTTGTGTAGGTGCTAAGCCGCATGGCCTATGTTCCTGCTATGGAGAATGGAGTTGTTCCATACCAGCCATATTTTAAGGAAATGCTCAGGAAAAATTGCAAACAGATCCATGGACACAACAAACCTTCAATTATGAAAGAAAGAATTATTAATTCCAAGATTCCACAGGATGCACAGGGAGAAACAGAATGGATTTGGGGATGGCTGCAGCAATAGCATTAAAGGGAGTAAATCGGACTTCCAGGAAGATGGCAACTGGGTAGGCAGCAGAGAGAGAACCTCCCAGAGGACTACCACCCAGACAATGGAATATAGCAATATGAAGACAGAAAGGAGAGAGGTGTGTACCCTGAACCCAAGAAGGATCTGAAATGGGAACTGAAGCCCTAAGAAAGACCAAGCAAAACCTCTCCTGGAGGAAAGGATCAGAGGGCCGCCACGGCACAGTGGGAGGGAGAAGAGACGGAGAAAGAGGAAGCCACTGCTTCAAACACACTCTTGGCCCAAGCCCTCGTTCCAGCAATCGCAGCTTCGGCTTCGGAGGCCCACGCTCATGGAAGCCTCCCGACTCAGCCAGGGGAGAGCGGAGTTCCAAGAGCTGGTCCAGGTCTGGAGAGGAGAGGGCGCAGCCAGGAAAAGAGGCAATGGTGGTTGGGAACTGTTGTCAAGTCCAGTGTGAGGATGAGAGGTTGCAACAGCCACAGAAGCGGAGTCCCCACCCTGCAGCAACCTTCCTAATCAGCACCTGGAGGCAAGGTGGAGGCACAGCAGCCAGTACACATCCCACCACACCCAGCTCTATGCCTGCCTCGAGGCTGTGGCCTCCTGCCTCTCCACTGTGTGGGCGGCTGCCAGTGGGGAGCGGTGGGGTGCATAGGCAGCGACATCAGAGCCACAGCAACTCCCAGGGATCCAGCCAAGGAACAAACGGGAACTGGAGCACAACAGCAAGAGAGAGCTGCAGATGGAGGTGGATCACACGGACCCACGCCCTTCTCACTCCAACACCAAGCAGGAAGCATGAGCTGAGTTACTGGGCTTCAGCTCCCACCCTGAACGCCCCTCTGTGAGCACCTTGAGCCTCGGCGGCCTGCGCAATCACCACCTGTTCCTGACAGCAATGGGACGAGTCCACAGGCTTTAAGACTCACCCCAGACTACTGATGCGAGCAACAAGAGTGTCTCCATACTGCTTGCATATATGAACCTTGTATGAACCCATGGCAACCGGGTAGGCAGCAGAGAGAGAACCTCCCGGAGGAATGCCGCTCAGACATAGGAATATAGCAACATGTGAAGGACAGAAAGGAAAGAGGTGGATATCCTGAACTCGAGAAGGATCTGAAATGGGAACTGAAACCCTCGGAAAGTCTAAGCAAAACCTCCTCTGGAGGAGGGGATCGCAAATCTGCAGTGGCACAGTCGGAAGGAGATGAGACGGAGAGGGAGGAGGTCACCGCTCCAAGCACACCCTTGGCCACGCCCTTGTTTCAGCATTCGCAGCTTCAGCTCCGGAGACCCATTGCCCAGCTGCAAGGGGTGGGGAATGGTAATGCTGGAGATCAGGAGGAGGTGGGAGGAGAAGAAAGGGCCTCTGGCATCAAGGCAACGGGACAGAGCCAAAAGGGTCGCTGAGGGCCCTGCAGCTGTGCCGCAGTGGGCCCCGCTCAGGGCACCTCATGGACTGGGCCTGCTCCCACCCATAGCACGACAACAGGGTAGAGCTGGGTGGTCCGCTGTGAGCATATGTGCTTTCCCACCACCAACCATGGCAGTTTGTTTACACCCGTGTATGTTATAGTATAGTCTGAGGCAGCTATATCTCTTCCCAATGTGAGAGTCCAAGGATATAGATAAACCCAGGAGTATAGTTATTATCACAGGGAAGATGACTGAGTGGCAGGGCAACGGAGATGAGGGAGGAGAAAAATGGAATGATCAAATGGGCCATCACCTGTGTAACTGAGTAACAAAGGTGAAGGTAACATTATGTAGGACAGCATCCAGAGCTAATTCCCTTCTATGTTCTCTATAATTCTGTATTTCCTCAATCGTTTTTGTATTAACAGAAGTGAAGATAACTTTATATTATACAGCATCCAGTGCAAATTCCCTACTATCTTCTCTATAATTTGGTATTTCCTCTAATGTCTGTTAACTAATGTGAAGATAACTATGTAATACAACATCCAGTGCTAATTCCCTACTATATTCTGCATAACTTTGTATTTTCTGTATTGTTTATGGCTTTTCTGGTTCATATGTCTCCATTCTTTTGTCTTTAAAAAGAAAAAGGGAGTAAATCTAGCCTCACAGAGCAGCTCTACTATTGCTGAGATAAGAATATGCAGTCTGAGTTGGTACCATCTGCCAAAATTCAGCCCCATGAGGTATGGGTCAGATCCCCAAGCTTCAACTTTTTCTTTTCCCTAGTTATTTGAAGGGCGGTTATCCTTTTCAGTCTCTTTCTGATCCACTCTCCCCTCAGATATGAGGCCAGTTAAAGTGAACTTCCTGGTGCCTTTGCCTGAAGTTACTGTCATTTTTTGTGACACTGTATGCACTAGAATGTGGCTTCTAAAGGCATTCCTCAAGATTTGGGCCAACCACAAGCTCCGGAAATTAATCACTGATTCAAGGCAAAGAATTATGTCCATAGAATTGCACAGAATTATAAAATAATCTTACCAAAATTATACGTTAGTTTAGGTTCTCTAAAATTAACAGAGGCCATCAAAAACTTTAGCATGATCCTGGCTATGATCTTTAATAGATTCTAAGAGCGCTGGCACAATCTGAACAAAACTGGCCCCACTTGAGCGCAGACCACTCTATTGAACTAGCTCCAACGGTTAGCCTACTGATCACACAACAGTACCTTAGGCTGGCGACAGTAAGTGCTGCCCCTTTCTGTCCTCTCAAATCTTATTCCACACATTTTTCCTTAGCGACATCCCACGAAGAGCCACTGACCTTGCAGAAAGTGCATTGTATCTACCAGGTAGAGGGGTATTTTTAGAGCCTTCTGTCTCAGGCATAGACAGCGCCAGAGCAGAGCTGGTGTTGGAGGTACACAGGTAGTTTTGGACACTAGAAGTGCCAATGCCATACTTCATTGGGCCCCTGTAGAAATGCAGTTGTAGTCAAAGCATTGAAGAAAATGGAGTTTGAACTAGAAAACAGAACTCTGCCCACCCAGAGCCTGCACAACTCAGACTAATTCCCAAGTTTGCTCAGTGCTGAGAGCCAAAGTCTCTTCAGTTTTATACATGGGCCTCAGAGTTTGTGGCCATAGAACCCTGCAGCCCAGTACCCTGTCCTTGTCAGGGTTATGATTACACTCACCATCTCTTCACCTAAAGCTATGGCACAAGGACATCCTCAGCCAAGGAGCAACAGTATCATCAGCTATGGACCAAGGGCATGGGACTCAGAGTTTGTGGCCATAAAACCTTGCAGCCCAGCTACACTGTCCCTGTCAGAGTTTTTATAGTTACACTCATCAGCTCTTTACCTAAAGCTATGGACCAAGGACATAATTTACTAAAAATTATGTAACTTGCCAGACCTTTTTTAGTAAGATTGCTATAAAATATGCTCCTCTTTCCAGAGGACATGGACTTTAGGCAACACTGAATCAAATGCTGAGAACTAATCTCAATTCTGTGGCTGATTCAGCCCTTAGATACCCCCAGGATTTAGAGAAAATTAATGAATACCCATTGTCTGCAAAGATTAAGGATCAATCCAGATCTTTGCTGGCCCACTGAGCTCAGAAGCATGATGCCATCGCCTCAAGAGCAAACAACTGGATGTCATCAGTATTGTGCAAGAGACCGATACAGATACACCCACTGGGCATTTCTCTGCCATAATCACTTAGACCAATCTAGAGTTCAGGTGAAATGAATCATTCCCGGGAAAACGAAGAGAAACTGTGAAGAAATGTGATAGTTAATTGTGTCAATTTGATTAAGAAACACTGAAGTAGATTGATTGGCTTAGCATAATTTTGGATATGGAAGACCCATCCTTGGCAGGATGGGGGCCAGGATATTATCAAATGGAAGAGGAGGAGGAAGGATTTGTTCTGTCTCTGAGGAAGAGCTCCAGTCTTCACCTTGGACACCCTCTCCTGGCTTCTTGTGCAGACTCCTCAGCATGTGAGCTCAGACCCTTTTAACTCCTGATGCGGGCTCCCACAGGGCACTGTAGCTCCACATTTTCCCACAGGACTCCCCACTGTAGCTCCCGGTTTTTCCACAGGGCTCTTACAGGACACCATAGTTCCAGGGCTTTCCCTGAATCCTTCAGATGCCCAATGTGCAGACAGACTTCTTGCATTCTTTCACAGCTGACTCTGCCAGTGGCCACCATAAGGCATTCTTGTAAATCGTTATTTGTATATCTTGTATCATATCTGTGGCTCTAGGAAGCATTGACTGATACAGAAGACTTATAGGTCCACTTTAAGAAATGCATCTGTAGGGCTTTCTGGGCCATTTCTGTGCATTAAAAACTTACTTTGCACAGTAGTTTTTGTTTAGTGGTGTTGCTACACCTTTAGAGTTACACACTTCTGCAGCAAGAAGTACAGAGGACTCAGTAGATACGGGCAGTTTTTCTTGAGTTGTCTTAGACAACTACTGCCTAAAAGGAGACTTTATATTGAAGGACTTACAGCTACATTTGGGCACTAGGAGCACCAATGGCCTACTTCATATGGCTCCACGGAGAATTAAAGTTATAGACAAAGAACTGCCTTAAGTAAATGCCACTCAGATGTAGACTGTAGAACCTGAGTCCATAAGTTTCAGAACCACCCACAAAATGTGCAGGCTCGACAACCTTCCCGCTCTTGGGACCCATGTGTTTACTGCTAAGAACTCATCAGGTTCAGCCTTGGGCTACAGAGTCTATGGGCACAGCATCTTTCGGGCCCAGCTAAACTTTTCCCATCAGTCCCTATCGCTGTCAGTTACTCGCTACATGCACTATAATGGTACCTGCAGGGCTAAAGTCACTGATGAAGCCAATGATATTAGGCCACCCAAGGCTGGAGGTAAAAACTAACACTGCTGTGATGGCTGACAAGCTAGAGAATCCGACTGCTCATGAAGGCCACCATATTGGAACACAATTCCATTCAACTGCACCAGGACCAGTAAGAGACCTCTCCCAAGATATTCCACAATTTCTTGAAATGTATCTTAATGTTTGTGGAACTAAAAATTATGTAACTTGCCAGACCTTTTTTAGTAAGATTGCTATAAAATATGCTCCTTCTCTTTCCAGAGGACATCCTGGATACTGCAGACCAAAAAAAAAAAAAAAAAAAAAAAATTCAAAAGACACCAATGCTCCTTTTATAGGGGCTGAGGTAAAGTTTCTCTTCATTTGCTTTGATCTGCGAACCCCAATCTTTTGCTCCTCCAAATCAATCAGGATAGCTACACACAAGGCTAATGGGCAAACTATCATTTCTACAGAGTCAACGTAATGAGAAGTCTCTCAGAACCACACATGATAGGGAAATATGACAGTGATATCTGAAAAAGCATATGTTGCCTCATATATTTGAGTTATATCATGTATAACGAGCCAGTAAGAGCCCTCCATAATCACGTTTTGAGTATATGTTTGATAACATACCAGAAGAGTGCCCATTGAGGTCTACTTTTGAAAATTTTAGTACTAAAAATTTGCCCACTTGAAAATATGAGTTGACATTGAGTTTGTCTTCTCCAAAATGACATGTCACTGTCAGTCCCTTCCCTGGATCCAGCTGAGCCCAGACATACAGTCATAACCTGTTTGCAGGAACCAAAGGAAGGGTCAAGGTGGTTGTCATAGGGGTCAGGGGCACAGAGCTCCAGAAAGAAGTGATTCCAGTGCATTTGGTTTGAACTTGATGAGGGCATGCATCTTCAAGAAGCCTTCATTCAACTGGTGAAGACTAGGAAGGTCACAGATCCATGACCAGCTGCCCTTGCAGACAGTAGGGGTAGCATCTGTATTGGTGTAGGAACCACATGAGTAAATATACGTCACTCATCAAGTGGGAAGGCAGGCTGTTGAGAACATTTCAGGCCATCTTCCTTTGTATTCACTGAGCAGGTACTGTGAGGATTCTGTTTCTTTTGTCATAAATTTTTGTAGCTGAAATGTTCACTGCAGTTTCCCATCCCATCTTGTACTGAGCATTTGAAGAGCAGTTATTGTTGAGAATCCATCATAAAAGCATCTTTCTTTCTGTAGACTTCAAGTCCATAATAAACCCTGTGGCATGGACCCCTCAGTCAACAAGTGGCTTTGCTATAGTATCACCTGAGACTCTCATCTGGCCAGGAGGAATGCTCACAAGAAGTGACTCTCATCTTTTCAGAATGTGCTGGTACTGAAATGGCTTAAGGCATCAATCCAGGTTTTTGCAGGCTGACCATGAGCTCTGAGGAGCAGCTCAAGGAAAACAGTATCTCACATGAGTTTAAAAGGTACATAGAACTTCAGCCATACCATTTTCCTTTATTGGAAGCTGCAGAAGGGTTTAGAAGGAGACACTGTGCAGACAGCAGCCCACATTGGAGATCTGAGCCTATTTGGGGGAAGTTTCTATCCGTGTTTAGAGGAATTAAAACAAATTCAAGAAGGGAACCACTGTTCCCGCTCCCCATGCCGGGGGTGGCTTAAAACACCTCGTCTTAGCTAGTCACTCACACTGCTCTTTCTGTCCATTAAAATTTTACTCAAAATATTGTTTGCTCACTGATTTTGTCCAAGAGTGATAATGTGAATGTCTAGGATGATGTGTATATGTCGTTAGAGGCAGGATTTCTCCAGCGTTCATTGCAGCCACACACGACCTAACGAGACCTGTGTTGATGTACAATTACATGTGGAGACTGACAAGTGCCTGTGCCATTTTTGACATGGTCCTGGGGAGAATGAGATGAAGACTTTTCTCAGGAATGTGCCATTCTATAGTGCAGAACTAGGACAACATGTGAGTCTAACCTGTGCATAGCCTCATCCTTCTCCCACAAATTTTCACTGTCTGGATCCCCAGTGCTTATGGAGGGAAAAACTTGAGTTCCAGACATGGGGATACAGGGGCTGTTGTCCCAAGATGTTGCCGCTCCATCTTGCCTAACCCTCTCAGACTCCTTCTAATTGTCAGTGGTATTTGGTATGTACACTCTGCTAAAGCTCTAGGATCAAGCCAGTCATCTTAAGGGATCCATGAACTGCAGTAGAAAATGAACACTGCTGCGTATGTTTGACACACCTGGAGAATCTCCCATGCTGAGCATGAAGGCTGCCATACCTAGTCCCCTTCTAGTCAGCTGGTACAGGACCAGTTAGAGCTCTACCGGGACATACCACCTTCCATTTCCTTAAAAACCTTTGTGAGAGGTCAAGAGCTAGAAAAGTAGCATAACCTGAGCTTTTAAAGTATTGAACAACAATCCCACAAAAGTTTCCTTCCAGGTGTCAGCATAAACATGACTCATGTTTGAGCACCTGCACTCCACCATTTTCTGTTTTTATTTTAAAGAGAATAGTAAAAAAATAGCAAAATATAAATAAAAACATTAAAAATGATACCATGTGTTTAACCCCAAAGATCAAGCAGCCATGGTTGTTTATATTACATTTTTATTATCTTCAGCGAAGTTGCTCAGATTACCAGATGCAAGAATGTCGTTAATAAGAACAAGAATGTAGTTTAAAAATACATTAGAGACAATACAGAGTTTCATTAGCCAGGATGTTAGGAATTCACCAATGGTTGTTATATTGCATATTGTTGCCTTTATATCAGTTGCTCAGACTATCAGATATAAGCATGCAATGTTGGTGAAAATAAAGAAAAAAAATTTAAGCATGAAGTGTTCCCTTTCATAAACCACCAGCAGTACAGTTATCCTATCTGTCGATCTTGCCTTAGTTCTTTTCCCTCATCCCAGTTGTTTTTCTTCCTTTGGGCAATTTCTTCCCCTTCATATTTTCTGTTAAACATTTTGGATTCTATTTACTTTCATGTTCTTACACTAGGGAGACAATATAATGTTCACACATACGATTTTTTTCACTTATTATGAGTATGGGCCTTTACTTACATCCATTTACTTATAAAAGTCCTGAGTTTATCTTGTTTTATAGCCAAGTAATACTCCATTGTATAAAAATACCACGTCTTTTTTATCCATTCCTCAGTGGAAAGGCATTTGGATTGTTTCCAAGATATAGCTATGACAAATTGTGCTACTATAAACATAGGTGCCCATATATCGCTGTGGTATGATGCTTTTAACTCTGGAAAAATACCTAGAAGGGGAATAGCTGGGTTAAGTGGGACCTCTAATCCCAGTTTTGTGAGGAATCTCCAAACTGATTTCCATAGTGGTTTCACCAATCTACACTCCCACCAGCAATGGAGAAGTGCTTTTTCCCCACAGCCTCTCCAGCATGTCATTGGTTGATTTCTTAATGATAGCCATTTTTTCTGGGGTGAGATGAAATCTCAGTATTGTTTTAATTCACATTTCTTGAATGACTAATGAGGTTGAACATTTTTTCATATATTTATTCACCATTAGTATTTCTTAATCTGAGAAGTATGTATTCATCTCAGGTGCCCATTTTTGTACTGGGTCTGATTTGAATTTTGGGGGCCTGATTTTTAAAAATTCTTTTTATGTTCTAGATAGAAGTCCTTTGTCTGAGGGGCAATTGTCTAAAATTTTTTCCCAGTTCATGCATTTTCATTGACTATGTTGCTGATTTCTTTTGATGTGCAAAAACATTCCAATGAGATCCCAGTTGTTGATTCTCTGATGTATTTCTCATGTAGTTTGGTTTTTGTTTATGAACTATCTGCCTATCCCTATGTCTTCAAGATTTTTACCTTTCTCTTCCAGTAGATTTGGCATTTCTACTATTTTGATATTTAGATCTTTGATTCATTTTAACTTTAGTACGTAGTGATAGACATGGGTCAAGTTTTAGTCTTTGGCATGTGGAAAGCCAGTTTTCCCAGCACCATTTATTAAAGAGGCTATTTTCTTCCAGGGAAAGATGTTTGGCCCTTTTGTCAAAGATAAGGTGGCTGAGTGTTTCTAGCTGTGTCTGAATCTTCTGATCTGTTCCATTGATCTTTAGGTCTGTTTTGTGCCACGCTGATTTGATCACAGTAGCTTTGTAGTGTAATTTCAAGTCAGGGATTGTGATGCCTCCTGCCTTTCCTTTGTTGCCCAGGATTTCTTTTGCTATTCTATGCCTCTTCTGGCTCCAGATGAATCTTAGAAATGTTTTCTATAGATCTGTGAGGTATACTAATATTTTAATTGGGATTGTATTGAATCTGTAAAACCACTTTGGGAGTATGGCCATTTTCACAATGTTGGTTCTTCCTATGGATCAGCAAGGAACACCTTTCCATTTTCTGGAATCCTCTTCAATCTCTTTTTTCAGAGTGCTATAATTTTCACTGTATAGATCTTTTACTTCTTTTGTTAGATTTACTTCTAGGTATTTCATTTTTTCAGATGTCATTATGAGCAGGACGTTTTTACTCATTTCTCTCTCAAGTTTGCTCTCCACTCTTGCTTTCTCAGGCCTCTTTTACTGACTCTTTCTGAAAATTCCTTTCCCATGATTTGAATTAGGGAAACGTCCTACTTCTGTTAAAGGTGGGTTGCAATCCTCATTTTCACCTCAGGCACCCTCATATCCAACCCATGAGTCCCTCTACTGAGGAGGTGCAGGATCTGCTGTCAGGAAGCTGAATACCCAAGTCACCATGGAAACACAGAAACTTGTGCTCTGTTCTCTTTGGGGAGGAAACCCCTGACTTCACACAGTTGTTCTAAAATCTGGAATATTGTGACATGCCCAAAGATCCCTCTGTCAGTTATTTAGGCTTGATTGTGGGTAGGACATGGCACTCCTGACACTGGACAGAAAACAGTGATGATGGTCACCTGTGACTAAACCTCTACAGTGCTATGGACTCAGTGACTGAGTCTTGGCTTTCTAAGCCATTCTTCATTCTTGCCTCTCAGATATAATGAAAAGTCCATTTCCATGTCTTAATCAGGAGGATGTTGAAAGCTAATCAGCATTAACTGGCTGCAGGCTCAGAATCAACACTGATTGGAAAGCAGTATCTGAAAGAGATGGGAGCAAGAAAGTTAACAAAATCTTCTGAGAGCCATCCAGGATCATGCAGATAGAGTCCCTGCCCAGTTTCCCAGCACGGCTGAGGATCCCATAGAGTTCATGCCTGTCCAGAACCTTGGCCTTGCAGATTCATCAGGATGAGCACCTAGTCCCCACATGCACTCCTGCAGAGCTTGCTGAAGGACAAGGATATGATCATTGAGGTCCTGGAGGACATGCCAGGGGAGCTCTTCCCACCACACTTCATAGGGGCCACTGAGGTCCTGTAAGGCCACGGTGCTCTCCTTTCCCTGCTTCCCCTTCAGGTGCTGACATATTATGCAAGCAGACAGCTTGCTGTCTCCAACGAGAGATCATCCAGCAGCATCTGAGAAGATGATCATGCTGCAATTGCAAGCTGTGCTAGATGGGCTTGATGTGCTGCTGCCCCAGGTTTTCCCAGGATGTGGAAATTGCTTGTGCTACACCTACAGACTTGCAGAAGAGAGTCTGGGTGGCAGGATAGTCTGCTGGAAACCTGGTGGAAGCCGACCCTTCAGAGGCTGCGCCAAGGAGAGAAACCGAAGAGTGGGCCAAGGGTAGCAGAAGCAGCCCCTCAAGGTGAATTTAGACCTGCAGCTCAGTCAGGATGGTCTCAGTCCACTCCCACTCTACCTCCTCAAGTGAGTCCAAGGGAGGAAAGGTTTGGTACAGCGGGATTGTGTGAACCCGCATGGGATGACACAAAACAGTTCTTGCAGAGGCCCTGGAAATGGTGAACCTCGATTCTGTGCAGGAGGTGGGTGTGGGTGTGCGCTGGACACTCTCCCCACCTCATTCTGCCCCTTCCCTGGGACAAGTGCAAAATCTTCACAAGCTACTTTGCACTATTGGTGCACCTGCACTCATTTGTGCAGAGAAGACAGCA